>APFE030533798.1:107965-166244 GCA_000404065.3 Pinus taeda | reverse complement strand
ATCTACAAGAGTTAAAGAGGTAAGTTCAAAGCCCAAACTCCCTTGTTTTTTTGAAAAAAAAATGTATTTTTCTCCTCCCTCTCCTACTCTTTCCCATTGTTTCTACTTGCTCCTTTATTTACAGGTTGTCCACTACCTATATCCATATTCCAAGATGGTGTTCTTTTGGCTTCTATGTATCATTCCACTCTTGGTTTTAATGATGGCAAGGGTGAGGAATAGAGTGGAAGAGGAAGGGGATGAACTTGGGACTCCTAATAGTAGTGACCCAATGTATGATGAGGAGGAAGGGTTTGAAGAGGAAGGGGATGAACTTGAAGGGGACACTGAAGGACAAGATGAGAAAGGTCCATCAAATCCTTGTGGAACTATGTGACCAAACTTGATGGGGGAAAGGGTGGTGGATCTTACAAATTTGTGCGCCCTCTTGGTTGTCATGGAGGAAAACCATATACGGGTTCATATACCCGTCTGAGGAGGCATCTTTGTGGGGTGCTGGACAGTGATGAAAGAAAGGGTTCTGTGGGGGTACAAATTTGCCCAAACATTTTAACTGAAGAAAGAAGAAAATACATCCAAATAGAGATGGCTGCACAACAAAAAAACAAGAAACAAAAAACTCATTCTGAATCAAGTGCAACCTCTAAATTTGGTAGTTGCAGCCCATCTCCTCATGGTACTTCTGCAACCTCTGGAGGTAGAAAAACAATAGGGGATTTCCTTAATGTTGCTGGGGGGGATGATGTGGATGGAAAGATAGTCCGTTTTCTTTGTGCTTGCGGTGTACCATTCAATGTGCTTCGCTCTCCCTATTGGCATGAAATGGTAAAGGCCATCAATGAAGCCCCAAAAGGATACAAGGCCCCCAACTATGAGAAAACTAGAACAGTGTTATTAGAAAGAGAAAAATCTAAGGTTCAAAGAGCTTTGACACGTTTTACACATGAGTGGGTGGATTTTGGGGTATCCATTGTATCAGATGGGTGGACAAATATTAGAAACCAACATTTGATAAATGTTCTTGGTGTTTCTTCTAGTGGTGCAGTATTTATTGCATGTCATGACTCCTCCTCCATCAGTGCAACTGCACAAAACATTGCAGATCTCCTATTGAAATCAATCAAAGATGTTGGTCCGAGTAATGTGGTTCAAGTGATCACAGATAATGCAGCAAATTGTAAGGCAGCAGGAAAAATTATTGAGCGTCCTCATCCACACATCTTTTGGTCTGGGTGCCTGGTTCACACATTGAACCTTTTGATGCATGATATTGTGAAACACAAAGATTGTGGGTGGATTGCTGAGGTTTACAGGAAAGGGAAGCAGGTCATTAAATTCATCACAGGGCATACAAAGGTAAACTACTTCTATGGCACTTACTCCAAGTTGCAATTGCTTAAAATTGCAAAGACAAGATTTGCTAGTTATTACCTCACCTTTAGGCGGCTAGTGAGGGTGAGACAAGCTTTAACTAATCTGGTGTGTGCTGAAACATGGGATGAAATTAACACTGACATAGATGGTGCTAATGATGTCAAGGACACTGTTCTTGACAGTTACTTTTGGTCACAGGTTAAATATGTTTTGCAATTCACCAAACCAATTTATTACATGATCAAGTTTGCAGATTCAGATCGACCAGTAATTGGGGAGGTGTATGAGCAAATGGATAGCATGTTGGGGCAGATTAAAGACATTGTTGAGCCTAGAGATACCACCTTGTACAATTATATTCGTGTAGAGGTGCAAAACCGATGGGAAATGCTAAATATTCCATTGCATGCATTAGCATATGTTTTGACACCTAAATACTATCATCCATCATGGCTTTCAACACCAGCACCTGGGGGGGGAAGCAGGAAAAAACCACATCTTGATAGAGAGGTTCACGAAAAATATATGGCTGCATTGAGTAGATTAATCCCTGATGAAGAGGATGCTGCATTGGTACGGAGACAGGTGAGCAACTATACGCTCAACACTGGTCCATTTGGGACCCATGCATGCAATTCAAGATCGAGAGCATTTTTCTTCTCTTGAGTGGTGGAACATGCATGGAGGGGGTACTCCACTTCTACAGAGTTTGGCATTGCGGATGCTATCACAGGTGGTAAACACTTCTTCTGCAGAGAGGTGTTGGAGCTCTTATTCTTTCATACACAGTGTTAAAAGGAACAGGTTGAGTTTAGACCGGGCAGAGAGCTTGGTTTATGTTCATTACAACTTGCGATTGTTGTCCCATTACTGTGAAGATGCAAAGACTAATAGAGACCTTAAGGTTTGGGACAAGAATCCAGAGGAGCCCAATTTGGAGGATGAAGTGTTGCGACTAGAGCAATTAGAGGATGCTCTTATCCAGGTATGTCCATTGTGGTATGAATTTTCCAATTTTCCCTTATAAAGCATTTCTCTAATTCATGTTTTTAATTTTTTTGTTAACTAGTGTTTTTTTTTTTGCATGAATTTTTTGAGCGATTCCAGGATGAAGATGACCGTGTTGATATGGCACCCCCACATGGTCCCTTGGTTCCTAGGTTCCATGGTTCAACACCAACAGCAGGGGGTTCTTCTTCATCAGCTTCAGTGCCACGACTTCCACAACCACCATCTTCTTCATTACCAGTACCACCACGTGGAGGCCCACCACCACGTTCTATTCGTGGTGGAAGGAGGAGAGATTAGTAGATATATTCACAATCTACTACTTTTTTGTCATAGATTACTCATTAGACTTGTAGACTTGTGAATTTGAATTTTGAACCTTTTTGGCTTGGCGGTGACCAAGTGACATATTTTGTAAACATTATTATTTGAATTATGGACATGACAAATGTTGACAGTTGCTCACTTGCTAGATAAATCATAATATGCTCTATGTTTTATGTTTTATAATATGCTTAAATGTTTTATGTTTTATAATATGCTTAAAAATTTGATGTATGTTTGTAATAGCTAGAATATAGATGATTGTTGTACATACTAGTAACTACAATGGAATCATGGATGCCATATCTATCTTGATTTATGCAAAAATATGCATGTTTTCATGTCTTCTACAATTAATTTGGTATTTGGGATGTTTGTTTTGAGTATAAATGCAAAAAAATATAAAAATATATATATATATATAGCAGACGCTTCGCCTCCTAGATTTTTGGAAAATGACGCTTCCGCGCTCCGCGCTTCCGCTTCGCTCCCGCTTCGTGCAACATTGATCTATGGCCACAGATCAGCGAAGGCTATGGATTACTAGAGGGGCTAGAGGGCCAGACTATTGTTGGGATCCAGGTGGGATTCTCCATCACATCGTGGAGTCGGTAGGTGGTGGTAGTAGTTGCACAATGGACTTGGTGGTTGGGTGCACACGCCTTTTCATATCCCCTTCAGAGTTCTGGACAGCATTAGTGACAAGATGGATTAAGAGGGGAGCAGACAGAGTTCATGAGTTGTTTTTGCATGTTGTTTTCACATGGGATCACAGGATGATCAACATGTTATGGCAAGAGTTTGTCGGAGGAGGAGGCACTGGTAGGCCACCAGAAAGTGCCTTGTATGGAGTTGGGGATTCCTCACATTTGCGTGGGGCACGGAGGACATCGAGGAGCAGAGCAGTAGTGGCATCACTACTAGTGCCTAGAGAGATTCACTTCTTGGGCCCTTCAGGGAGGATTTGGAGGGGAGATCCCCTCATCCGAAAGCATGGTGATGCGATGGTGGAAGTGATGATACAGGCGGGTGTGGGTCGACACATATGGACACAACTTTAGGCCATCACATCGTGGGATGGGTAGGAGCATCTAGCGTGGAGCAGCGGTCTGCAGATGGGCATGTAGATGCATGGGGGTGTGCCGTAGTATGTTGGACTACACTGTGGAGTGGGAATGCCTCATATCGCATTGAGTACATGCGAGGAGTGACAGGTGCAATGACACAGGTGGGACACAAGATGGTATAGTTGTAGTCGAGGGTGTCCAGTGGTGTACAAGGACAGGTTGTGGTATATAGTGGCATGTCGATGAGTGCGGTGATATTGGGTGGTATGCAATGGCAGATGATGTGGTGCAGCGAGCGCTTGGAGCATTACCTCCAAGGAGACTTATGGACAAGGGCAGTAGGTGTACCACTGGATGCAACTCACCTAGAATCGATGAAGACATGCTTGAGCATCTGGTAACACCATGTTTAGCAGAGATAGGGCCTCGAGGGGGTTGTCAGCAAATCTGAGGCAGAGAGAGGGATGTCTGTAGGATTACTCTTGACCATTCTAACATACTCTTGATCATACACTTTGGGACATACCCACCCATCCTCCTCTGGTGTTGCTTACAGTCACTGAGTGTTTGGTTGTTGCCCCTTGACACTCTCCATTCAAGCAACAGGGCATGGGAGGCTCACCCTAGGCAATTGGATGAGACATCGCACGTCATGGGCTGGGAAGAGACTCTCCAGTTGAGACACTTGGTAGGTGCACGAGTTGATAGATACAAGCTTAGGGATAACAAAGTTGATTGTCGAGGTAGCATATGTTCCACCCCTGGCTCACACTTCGAGAGGTGGCCGAGAGGGAGTTGTATGGGGCTTTTCCATCTTAACAACTCGAGACATTAGGTGAGCATGAGGTGCAGGGTATGGTGGCCCTTATTGGCAAGATGTGCCTAGGCTTCCAACAGGACCCAAGCACATCATCAAGAGTTGGGATAGTAGATCTTGTTGTGTGATTTGACAAGCGTGAAGCAATTGGTTATTCGCAACACAGGTTCTTGATGCTCGGTGCCTACCTATTGGATACCCACAGCAGTTGGAGACGGGGCACAAAGGAGTCCCAACAACTAGCAACATATCACAGTGGCAGGCAGAGAGGATTGGGGGTTGTGGACCTCCAGTATGGTTATGGGATCCAGTGGATTGGTGGGATACTCCACTCCTCAGTGAGCATGGGCAGGATAACAGGCGAACACATGGGGAATCATCAAAGCCCTCACCATAAAGCGAGGTAGATTTTTGCTCAGGATTAGGGCCAGTCATGGAGGGATAGGCGTTGGCACTATTGGGTCGCTTTGACAGGTTAGGCCTAACCTCGATCATCGCATAGATTGTGGCCGAGACCTATGCAAGAGGAGGCTCTGGTATGAGCATGCTAGACAGTTAGTGATGACCAAGGCGTCGTAGGATCAGCAAGACAGTTTCTTGTTGCATTGGGCATGGGACCCTAGCATCATAGTACTTAGCAGTTCAAATACCCATAGGGGTGAGCTAGTTTCTATAGGGGAGGGTCATCCAGATTCTCCATCGAGCTTCAGTGATTCGGTAAGGGCGTGGGAGAGTTCATCCACATGGTAGGATGGCTAGCAAGAGGATTTCAAGAGAAGCTCATGCAGGAGAGGCTTCATTCGCATAGGGATTGAGTTGTATCTTCAGGGCCCCACAATCAGAGTGCATGGGGTGGACTATTTGGTAGAGCAACTTCATGAGGATTTGGACAGAGTTTTACATCGTCAAGATGCTCTACTTATTGGCTATAGACAAAGGGGTTCTAAAGCCCATATCTGGCAGAATAGTGAGAGGAGCAAGGGGGGCTTCACGTTGATCAGGTTGGCTTGGGATCCTAGTATTGAGGGACTCCTTCACTATAGGATAGTACAACAATCAGGGACGATCCAATGGCACATTTGGGACCCTGATGAAGTTTGCAGTGACGATGAGGGCCCACAGTCAGAGAGGGCATTTGTTCAGGCATTGCTTGAGGACAAGCAGTTTTTGGTGCATTGGAGGAACTTGCCAGATGAGGATGCCACCTGGAGGGTGAACACATACATGAGCATTCAACATTGAAGTTGCTTGGGGACAAGCAACATTTGGGAGGGAAGGACTGTAATGTCCCTTCCTAAATTATTTGGAACAGGATTAATTTCTACATTTTGGGGCCAATTTTGGAGGAGATGAGGCCCATTCCGATTTTATTTAGAAAACTTTGGAGTTAGAAGTAAGTTATTTTGGTTTGTTAGTAGTGTGTGGGGGCCACCACACTAAGAAATACACACTCCCTAAGCCAATGGGTCAAATTGCATGAGAGGGGAATCGAAGGCTTGGTGAGGAACCCACGAAGAAGGGAAAAAGGCTCTACAAAATCTATAAAAGGCAACACTCCTCATTTCATCATTCTTGGCTTATTGAATTTGATTCTATTGCTCAAGTTGTTTAGCCAGGTCACTTGCTGTTTAGCAAGAGTTTTCCAAGCGGAGAACTCACCCTTTCTTCAAGCGACTTCGAGTGCCCACCTAGAGAGGTTCATCCATTATCATCTGAAGGAGATTTGTAGAGAAATTTCCAACATTTGTATTCAGTTCGCCCCAGCAATGCGTATTCCTGGAGGATGCAGTAGTGTATCTAGCGTGACAATTGCAACATTCTACCGGAGGACTCTTTCTTGCCGGGAGAAATAAGGGAAGTATTGGTGGAGTTGATTGCTACATTTCCAAAGTGTTTGAGGAGGATTTTGTTGGTGTATTGACAAGCATTGTGCTTCAACAGATTTGGAGGGTGTAGGGCCTTTTGGGGGTCGATTTTAGAAGGTCAAAACTAGACCAAACCATTTCTGAGTTTTTATGGGTTTTTTACAAGGACCCCAAATATAAATTTGCAGAATTTTCTGAGCACCAGAGGTGGATAATTGTTGAGGATTGTGCAATGCCTTTGGGAATTGATTTTGGGAGGTCAAAATCGGGCCAAACCATTTCTGGGTTTTTGTGGGTTTTGTAAGAGAATTTTGTGGCGAAAATTTCAAAATTTTCCGAGAGATATTCAAACCTGAAATCTTAATTCTTATAACAGCACGAATTGCTAGTTCGCTAGGGAATTTGCACAATTTTGTGGGTTCGACTTTGGCTTGGAAATAGGCCAAACCATTTCTGGGTTTTTTTGGGTTTTTGGTGGAGAGCGCAAGATTAAATTGGCAGAATTTTCTAAGCACTTTTGGAAGCTCAAACAAAGGTTTCTTCTAGTCAACATTTGCAAAATTTCTAGGGCCAGCGCAGAACATTGAGGAGAAGTCTTTCCTTTGCATCCGGGCAGCATTTTTCTCACCTAGGATTGTCTAGCTTGCTTTGGCAAGCCAGCTGCACACATTCCATGCGTTGTATTCTCCTTTGATAATAAAATGGCTCAATTTGGCACAGTTCTGGTGAAATTTTATGTGTGTTTAATTGTTGCCTGAATTTTTTTGCGTCTATGTGTATTTTGCTTGTTTAGCATTGTTATTCCCTTTTTGGGACATTACACATTTCCACAGTGGCAGTCCATGGGAGCAAACTTCAGAGAGGCTCTGACCTTCAGAGATTTTTGCAAGCTCAAGCAGAACAAGAAGGGGAAAGGTTATGGTATGCAGAACAATGAGCTACATCGTTCTATTGGGAAAATGTATTTCCCTACATATGATGGCACTTCCAAGTGCACAGCACGTGCTTGGGTAGAGAAGTTGGACACATACTTCCAGCTGAATCGGATGACAAAGGTAGAGGCCATCAAGATAGCCACATTGCACCTGGTGGGGGAGACACATGATTGGTGGTTTCATGGTTTGTCCACTCTGGAGCATGCCAACGTGACCTCTTATGAGGACTTCACATTGAGAGTAGTGGAGCACTTTGATCGGAAGGATCCAGAGGCTCACTTCAAAGAGTTGACCCAGCTCCGATAGACATGACATCCAAAGCATTATATCTCAAAGTTTTTGAGGGTTCAGTCATGGTGCCTTATTTTTCAGATGCGAGGAAAGTATACACATTTATAGAGGGATTAACAAAGCCGTTGCGAGGACTGGTGAAGTCTCGCAAACCATCTACTTTTCTGGAGGCAGTGTCTTGCACTCGGGATTTGCAGCGGGCCATCCCCAAGGCTCGAGCTCCATTTCCTGCATGCACTCCCTACCCTCAGAAGGGAGGTGACACTAGAGCACCCACAGCGCAGAGAGCAGCTCAAGACCATGGTCAGTTGGATGACAAGACCAAGAGAGACCTCAGGAGGAGGAAGCTATTTTTTACATGCTGAGAGCCTTGGGCGCCTGGTTATCGGTGCACAGCAGGCAAGGCCCATTACATCGAGGTCTTCTCAGACAATGATCAAGAGGATGATGAGGAGTTGGAGTTTGGTGGCGGAGACAATGAGGAGCCAGCAGGGAGAGGACCACCACCACCACCATCTCAAGGAGGAGCATCTTTCGCACCAGTGGGGGGAGTCCTAAATTCTTTGTGTGGGATTCCCAAATTTTTTACTATGAGGATCAGAGGTACGGTGCAGGGGCAACGTGTCTTAGTCTTGGTAGACAATGGGGCCACCCACAATTTTATTGATGCTCAGATGGTCCAAAGGAGGGGCATCACCACTACAGAGTTTGAGGGATTTTCAGTCCTAATACCAGGAGACAGGACTATGTAGTGCACTCGATATGTTCTCGCTCTGACAGCAACTATGGGGAACTATTCGATGACAGACCACTTTTTTGTGGTGGATGGACCGGACACCAATGTGGTGTTGGGTGTCCAATGGTTGTACTCCCTTGGCCAAGTTACCACCGACTGGAAACAGTTGGTGATGGAGTTTGCCGAACCGAATGGCAAGCTGGTGGTTCTTAGGGGCATGCATTCGTACCCCCCTCAGACAGTTTCAGCCCACCAGATGGAGGTTGATTTGAGCCATGGAGACATAGCATGGGCATTACAGCTAAGGATTTCAGAGGCTAGGAGAAAGGCCACGCCACCACATCCAGACATACAGGCAGTACTGGATAGATATCTAGTAGTTTTTAGAGATATACCGCCCGGGCAACTGTTGATTTTGGGTAGCATCGGATGTGCTCTAGCTCCGAAATTTTGTGGAGGGGCTAGAACACATGAAATCTCCAAAACCCAGAAATCATTTGGAGAAATTCCACACGAATGAGGAGTTATTAAAATAATTAATATTTTTTAATGGGTTTCTAAATCTAAACTTAGGAAAATAAAAATATTAATGGGTATTAATAAGAATATGGGTGAGAAACTTCTGGATCAAGTCTAATTTAATCTTAGCCATTGATTAGAGATTAAATCACGTTCGTTGATTCATCAACAGGAAAAGTATAAGAGGAGGCTTGAGGTTCAGTTGGAGATACACTTGAGAGATCAGTCAGTTCGATTTTTCTGGGGCGTGGTTTGCTGAGAAAATTGAACAAGTGATTTGTTGCAACGGAGGGACAAGGATAGTTGAGGTTGGAGGATCTTCTCCGGGACCTCGAATACACAGCAGAGAGAGGCAGAAAGACACCAGAGGAGGCAGCGCAGACCCAAGGAGACTAACATTGGGTCAGGAAGGGCCCACACATTTCCAGCACTGGGGTAGAGCTACCCTCCAGCAGAAATCTGAATTCAGCTGGGGAGCAGCAGGATCAACCGTGAAGGCTGACGTCAAAGCTCCAGGAGGCAAAGGAGGCAGCGCAATGCTGACGTAGTGTCCAAGTGTGCTCCACACAGGCCCACGCAGCTACTACGAAGGGGCAGCGTAGTTGTAGCTAGGGACAGCCAATCCAGTTGCCGGAACGGAGAGATTTTGTCGGGTGAAGTGAGGTAATCTCACTTAGGTTTCTGCCAGTATATTTATCTCTGTAATTGGATCACTAGGAGGGCATCCAGAGTTGTATACAGAACTACTACTTAATAATAGAAAACCCTCAAAGTTGTTGCACCGGTTTTCCCGTATTGGGTTTTTTGGGGACATTTGTCCAAAAATAACAGTGTCCCTTATGTATTTGTCTCGTTCTATTTTCAGTTCATGATCTGTATGTATGTGTAGTCTGCAATAGTGTTTTTTTCATCGTTGTTTAATAATTAAATAACTTGTTGAATGTAAAAACAAGTAGGAGATGATAAACCAGTGATTGCAATAGGATTTCTGATGTGTAAATTCAGAAATTTTCACATGGTATTAGAGCATTGCAGATCATAGGACACTGAAGCCATCAGTCGGGTGATTCAGCAAATCTGTTGCAGAGAGGCAGTTGTCCTAAGTGACAGCGTTGTTCTAGAGCCAGAGACGCAGAAGGGAGAGTGACAGAATGCAAAAGAGGTGACGTAGAGGCTCACACAGTGGAGCCAAGAGAGCATGACACGGTAGCTGGGATGAGCCCACATAGTGATTGCGTCAGCTTTCTGGGCCAACGCAGAAGCAGAGAGGAGCAGATCAGTCTCACGCAGAGCCACGTCATCTTTCTGGACCAGGAAGGAGTGACGCAATGGCCAGGAGGAGATGATCTAGCTCACGCGGTGATTGCGCAAAGCCAGAGGAGCTCAGATTCTTCAGTTATCGAGGTTGGGGGAGTAGAGAAAATTCGATCTAAGGAGCTGGTAGGACGCTGTTGTTGTTGGTGCAGAATAGTGTCTATGGAGACAGCGCCAGGGTAGAGGGAATCACTACCTTGAAAGATTTCTAGCCAAAGAAATCTAGATCCAAGTTGCACCAACAAAGGAAGGATTAGAGAGGAGTGATTCGACATTTGGCCGGAGGATTTCTGTGAAGGAAATCAAGACTCAGAGGGAGTCTAGAGGAGCTTGTTCCTTAGAGGGTTTCTTGCGCCAAAGAAATCCAGATCCAAGTCTTGTTGGATTAGCAGCAGGAGAGGGAGAAGAGAACCTGTCCTATATTTGTTGAGCAGAGATGGCAGTCAATGGATTGAGGGATCAAGACAGATTGGATGTGGCTTCCAATTTTGTCATCTGAAAGGCCAGGATCCTAGCAGTGCTGGACAAAATCGCATCAAGGACTATGCCTTGAAAGTAGTTATTGTTCCAGTCGATGTTAATCCATTAAAGAAGTACAAGGCCCAGGCGAGGACCAAGTGCATGATCCTAGACAGGGTCAAAGATCATGTAGTACCACACATTGTTGAGAAAGATACAGTAAGGGAGATGTGGGAGACGTTCACCACCTTGTACCAAGTCACTTATATCCAGTGGAAGATGCTATTAGAAAATCAACTGAGACAGTACCAGATGCAGAAGGGAGAAGAGATCGATCCCTTCCTCCTTAGGTTGCAAGAGATTAGAGACCAGTTGACTTACGTGGGGTCTACACCAGATCTTGAGTTCATGGTCAGGACTACCATGAATGCAGTCACTAACGACTGGGAGACATTTGTCCAAAGTATCTTGGGCAGAGCGACTCTCACTAGTTGGGAGGAGATGTGGCAGCTCTTCGACAAGAAGAGATCAGGAGGTTAACCAAGGCGGGGGGTAGCAGCAAAGGAGCCTAGGTCAAGAAGGAGGAGGAGGAGGATGCAGCTCTTGCATCACCGAGACAGCAAGGGTAGTAGAAGCGGAAGAAGAAGGATATTTCCAAGGTCAGATGCTTCAAGTGTGGGGAACTTGGACATTATGCCACTCAGTGCCCCCGGAAGAAGGGCAAGGATGAGGCTTCTGACTCGAAGGCTGCTCCAGCAAAAGCTGACAGGGAAGGTGAGGATGATGACTGTGCTATGAGTGCTCATGCACCTCTGGAGAAGAGGTGGGGCAACATGGAGTTGTAGTCGGGAGGACTACACAGGGGCAAAATCCTTGAGGTGCCCAAACTCTTGGATCACATATGGCTACGAGAGCCCTTAATGACAGTAGAAAAATGACGGGTGTCGGCTGGAGCGAGGTGTAACGGAGCGACAAAGGCAAAGCTAGAGTACCAAAGTCTGAGGCAACACAGTGGATGTTGCAGTAGTGCGAGAGGAACAATGCAGTTTGCAGTAGCGCAGTGGTAGCAGAGGTAGCTTCAACATCACAAGGCATCCAGACTGACCAACATGTTAGCTTTTGGGTGAAGTTTCAGTTGCTTACTTCTCAGCAACTGAGTTGCAGTGCAGCAGTCAGCAGTGGCATTGCTATGGGCAGCATGAGGCAGCATTTTAGAGGGAGTTGTAGTACAGATGTAGTAGTGGCAATGGCAAAGTCATGGGCAGCGGTACAAGAAGCAATAGTGCAGTGGATGAAGGGCATCATGCCAAGCATCAGCAGCACAGAGGACCGATGCAATGGATCAGTGTAGTACTTCTATTGAGAAGTGTTACTAGAGCACATTCCTTGCTAAGAGGGAATGTTGATTTTGGGTAGCATCAGATGTGCTCTAGCTCCAAAATTTTGTGGTGGAGCTAAAACACATGAGATCTACAAAACCTAGAAATCGTTTGGAGAAATTCCACCCTGATGAGGAGTTATTAAAATAATTAATATTTTTTAATGGGTTCCTAAGTCTAAACTTAGTAAAATAAAAATATTAATGGGTATTAATAAGAATATGGGTGAGAAACTTCTAAGTGACAAGGATCAAGTTTAATTTAATCTTAGCCATTGATTAGAGATTAGATCACGGTCGTTGATTCATCAACAGGAAAAGTATAAGAGGAGGCTTGAGGGTCAGTTGGAGATACACTTGAGAGATCAGTCAGTTCCATTTTTTTGGGGCGTGGTTTGCTGAGAAAAACCGAACAAGTGATTTGTTGCAGCGGAGGGACAAGGATAGTTGAGGTTGGAGGATCTTCTCCAGGACCTCAAATACATAGCAGAGAGAGGCAGAGAGATGCCAGAGGAGGCAGCGCAGACCCAGGGAGACTAATGTTGGCCTAGGAAGGGCCCACGCATTTGCAGCATTGGGGTAGAGCTACCCTCCAGCAGAAATCTGAATTCAGTCGGGGAGCAGCAGGATCAGCTAAGAAGGCTGACGTCAGAGCTCCAAGAGGCAGAGGAGGCTGCGTAGTGCTGACGTAGTGTCCCAATGTGCTCCACGCATCTACTGTGAAGGGGCAGCGCAGTTGTAGCCGACGACAACTAGTCCAATTGCCGGAACGTAGAGATTTTGTCGGGTGAGGTGAGGTAATCTCACTTAGGTTTTTGCCAGTATATTTATCTCTGTAATTGGATTGCTAAGAGGGCATCCAGAGTTGTATTCAGAACTACTACTTAATAATAGAAAACCCTCAAAGTTGTTGCACCGGTTTTCTCGAATTGGGTTTTTCCGGGGACGTTTGCCCAAATTTAACAGTTTACCTTGTGTATTTGTCTCGTTCTATTTTCAGTTCATGATCTGTATGTTTTTTCATCGTAGTTTAATAATTAAATAACTTGTTGAATGTACAAACAAGTAGCAGATGATAAACCAGTGATTGTAGTAGGATTTCTGATGTGTAGATTTAGAAATTTTCACAGCAACCACCTGACAAAGGATTTGAGCACACTATAGAGTTGGAGCCTAGTAGGTGGTCATCACCACCCCCTATAGGCATCCCAAGGCCTATAAGGACAAGATTGAGAGCCATCAGGGAGTTGTTGGCATTAGGTCACATCAAACCGAGTTCTAGTCTATTTGCTTCTTCAGTTGTACTGGTGAAGAAGAAGGACGGGACTCTCTACATGTGTATTGACTATAGGGCCCTCAACAAGAAGACACTGAAGAATAGGTATCCCATTCCGCACATTGATGAGTTGATGGATGGGCTTAGAGGAGCCAAGTACTTCTCTAAGATAGATTTGTGGTCAGGGTATCATCAGATAGGGGTGAGAGGGCAGGACATTCCGAAGACAGCCTACAGGTGTCATTATGGGCATTTCGAGTTCCTGGTCATGCCTTTTGGGTTGACCAATGCACCGGCTACTTTCCAGTCATGCATGAACCATGTGTTCGGAGGCCAGCTAAGGAGGTTTGTACTAGTATTTTTTTACGACATATTGATCTACAACAGGACATGGGAGGAGCACCTGCTGTACTTAGAGACAGTGTTGCGTATATTGGAGGAGCAGCAGTTCTACGCTAAGACGTCTAAGTGCGAGTTTGGGCTAATAGAGATGCTTTACTTGGGACACATCATAGGTGCAGATGGGGTCAAAGTGCATGAGGAGAAGATTCGGGCCATTCGGGATTGGCTAGAGCCCCAAGATGCATTAGAGGAAATTTGATTTTAAAAGGTTAACATTGAATTTCCACGTCATAATATGTAATCCAATCAAAATCCTTTAAAATTCAAAAGAGACACAGGTTTGATTAGACACTGGCAATTTTTTTATTAATATAATTTAGCTATCTTAAGCGTAAGAGTTCCCAAGTGACCCAAAACTACATTAAATATTAAAAATAAAAAATTATCCTTATTCTATAAAAAGTTATAGTATCGATAATATTTTTAATGTCGCGTATAACTAATTTCATTCCTAAATTTACATTTTTTAATTTAAATTTCCTTAAATCTTGTGTAAACAAATTTTATTAAATATAAAATATATTATACTATTATTTGAAAAAATTGCATTTAATTTGGTTAATTTAAATTTACCTTAAATTTAAATTTTATTAAATCTTGTTAATAAACTAAATTAAATATAATATATATGGTTATTTTAATTTTAATGGCATGTAACTTAATTTACATTCTATAAATTTATTTTTTTAATTTAAATTTAGGTACTTTAAATTTAATTTTAATTTAATTTAAAATTTGCTTTTTTTAATTCAAATTTTATTAAATCTTGTGCTAATAAATTAATTTAAAGATAAATTATATATATTGTTATTTTGATAAACATCACATTTAGTTGGTTAATTTTGATAAAAGTAAAATAATAAAAATGATATATTAAAAAATTGTCTACATTGTATTATTTTATTAATTTCTTAATTTCTCTTAGGTGGCTATTTTTGAGTTGAAATTTCCTCTAATGTGACAGTGTTCGAGAGGATTTCTGGGCATCTGTACTTATTATCGGAAGTTTGTGAAGGGCTTTTCACAGTGGGCAGCACCCCTCACTGATCTGACTAAGAAAGGGGCCTTTACATGGACGGAGGGAGCTTAGGCAGTGTTTGATTGCCTCAAGGAGGTGATGAGTTGTTGTCCAGTATTAGCACTCCCAGATTTCACTTAGCCTTTCACATTAGAGTGTGATGAATCAAGTGTAGGGATCGGAGCAGTCTTGTCCCAAGGAGGGCGCCCCATTGCTTTCGAGAGTCGGAAGCTTCTACCTCATGAGTTGTCATATTCCATTTACGACAAGGGAGATGTTGGCCATAATGCATGCATTGGCCAAATTTAGACAGTATTTGGTGGGGAATCGATTTCGAGTGAAGACGGATCACAACGGTCTTTGCCATTTTATGGGGCAATAGGGCCTCAATGACAGACAGCAGAGATGGGTCAGCAAAGTGCAGGCCTACGATTTTGATATTGAGTATATGCGGGGGAAGCACAACGTAGTAGTGGATGCACTCTCCAAGAGACTAGTCTGGCTTTCACTCATGAGCATTTGTCATGACTGGAAGGCACAGTGGTTGGTAGAGTACTCCAAGGATTGTTGGGCGTGTGAGATATTGGAGGGTAGCTTTGCAGATGAGCGCTACAAGGTGATGGACGAGGTTATTTATTATAAGGAGTGCATATTTTTGGTTTCAGGATCACAGTTGAGAGAGCATGTCCTTCAAGCAGCTCATGATTCTCCTTTGGCCGGGCACTAAGGGTTTAGGAAGACATACATGGCAGTGAGAGAGTGCTTCACTTGGAGGGGGCGCTACAGGGTGATGGGCGAGGTTATTTATTATAAGGAGCGCATATTTTTGGTTTCAAGATCACAGTTGAGAGAGCACGTCCTTCAAGTAGCTCATGATTCTCCTTTGGCCGAGCACCAAGGGTTTAGGAAGACATACATGGCAGTGAGAGAGTGCTTCACTTGGAAGGGCCTCAAGGGAGACGTGTTGAGGCATGTGCAGGAGTGCGAAGTCTGCCAGAGGAGCAAGGGAGAGTTGACCCATCCAACAGGATTGTTGCAACCTCTTCCCATCCCTGAGGGGAAATGGGAGAGCATCTCTATGGACTTCATTACTGGACTTCCCTTGGTGCAAGGGAAGGATTGTATTTTTGTAGTGGTCGATCGGCTGACCAAGTTTGCACATTTCTTTGCCATATCGACACGATATTCAGCATCACATGAGGAAGACTTGTTCTTCAGGGAGGTCTTTCGTCTGCACGGACTCCCTAAGACCATAGTCAGTGACAGGGATAGTCGATCCATGGGAGGATTTTGCCAAGAGCTCTTAAGACTAGTCAACACTGAGCTCACCCTGACCACGAGCAATCATCCGCAGACCGATGGTCAGACAGAAAGGGTGAACCAATGGTTGGAGGGCTATCTCAGGAATTATGAGACAGGGCAGCAAAGGGCTTGGATTTGATGGTTGCACCTGGGAGAGTATTGTTACAACACCACCCATCATATGTCCATTGGTATGACTCATTTCCATGCTTTATATGGTTATGATGCTTTGTCTTTTGCTGATATTGTTTTTGGAGATAGCAGGGCCCCAAAGGCCAAGGATTGGATCCTAGAGAGCCAAGATATCCTTGAGGCTCTTAAGGATAACTTACAGACAGCCCAGAACCAGCAAAAGATGTATGTTGATCAGTGTCGAGTAGACAGGCATTTCGAGGAGGGGGACTTAGTCTACCTTCGATTGGAGCCATACCAACAGTCCACACTTAAGCAGAAGAGGGCTGAAAAGCTACAGCCGAGATTCTTTGGGCCATACAGAGTGAGCAGGAGGGTTGGAGAGGTGACTTACGAGTTGGACCTACCACCAGGGAGCAGGATTCATGACATCTTTCATGTGTCATGCTTCAAGACGATGTTGGGGTAACAGGTTACAGCAGCGATCGAGTTGCCTCCGCTTGTTGATGAGGGGCATTTGATCCTAGAGCTAAAAGCCATTTTGGAGACCAGGGAAAGGAAGCTCAAAAGCAGGATCATCAGAGAGTATTTGGTGCAATGGAAGAATTTACCGGATGAGGATGCCACTTGGGAAGGAAAGCACATTCTCGAGCATCTGGCATTGAAGTTGCTTGGGGACAAGCAACATTTGGGAGGGGAGGATTATCATGTCCCTTCCTAAATCATTTCGGAACAAGATTAATTTTTGTATTATGGGGCCAATTTTGGAGTTAGTGGACCCCATTCGATTTTATTAGGAGATTAGACTAGGAGAAGATGTTTTGTTTTGTAGTTAAATTACACATGGGGGCCACCCTCACTAGGGAATTACACACTCCCTAGTTCAATTTGCATGGAGGGGGTTAACTTTTGCATGGTGATGGTTAAGTAAGGACCCATGATGGAGGACGTAATGGAGGGAAAAGTGCTCCACGAAAACTATATAAGGAGGGCAGCTCTCCTCTTCTCAGGCATTCATCAGAGTATATCGATTTCTCTTTGGTTGCTCGAGCTGCGTAGCTGAGTCACTGGCCGTTTAGCACGAGTTCTTCAGGCGAAGAGCTCACCCTTTCTTCGAGAGACTTCGAGTGCCAGCCTAAGTAGGTTTTCTTCATTTCTTCAAGAGGAGGATCACATTGTGATTTCTAGCAGTAGCATTTCCTTCCAGGTGGTGCGTATTACTAGAGGACGCAGTGGAGATGAGGTCGAGTTTGTTGGTGGTGCTTAGCAGTGGAGTTTTGATGTGAGATTTTCCGGAGAGGAGGCTAGGGAGAATTGTCAACATTTGGGAGAGTTTGGGAGTTGATTGAGCTTCTTGCTTAGCAGTGTGACTTTCGCACTACCTGGGCTAGCGCAGAGGAAGTATTGGGAGCTCACTTGGTGGGTAGAGCATTAGTCCTTGAGGCTGAGCTTTGTCGTGGAGGTTGGAGGAGATATTTGGAGTGGTGTTTGCTTCCCTTTTGAGAGCTTGGAGGAGGACTCTGTGGCCATCTCTTGTAGGTCGTATTTTTGGAGCTGTTTGGAGGGCATGGGCCATAGAGGAGGTTGGATTCAGGCCAAACCCTTTCTGGGTTTTTGTGTGTTTTGGACAAGGAGTTTGTGGCTGAAGTTTCATCACTTTCTGAGCACTAGAGACGGGGTTTCTTGCAGCTCCTTTCCAGCCAGCGGTTGTAATCATTGGGAGACAACGCAGAGCATTAGAGGAGTAGTTACTTTCTAGCATTGAGATCACTGTTTGACCCTGGGTTCTATCAAGTTTGCCCTTGAGGCAACCCCAGGTGCATTTTCCACACTATTGTACTTGCTCCATTCCATTAATAAAATGGCTCAGTTGGTTCTCATTTCTGATGTGAACTGAATATTTGCAGATCATTTAATTTTTCTATGTATGAATCATATGTGCTTTTGTATATCACTATTTGTTTAAGTTTGGAACATTACAATTTGATTTAGATATGGGTGTCCATACCTTCTATGTCATAGTTCAAAAGGGCTAACATCCCAAGTGTAGGGCTTCAGGGAGAGGTGTAAGAAGTCTATATAGTGCCCCCTCACAAATCCCAATTATCTTAGCATGTTCAATTCTAGAGCCCTTACCCCAAACCAAAACTTTGCCATCAACAAAAGCAATCCTTTCACCTTTATCTTTTAGACAAGAAATGGAAAGTAAATTTTCTTCAAACCTGGAACATAGAGTATGTTATTGAGATGAATGCTCCCACCAGTCTCTAGCTCCAACGAAGTAGATCCAATTCCTTTCACTGGATAGCTCTTCTTGTCTGCAAGTTCGACTGAATGAGAAGAGATTCCCTTTGAAAAAGTCTGGAGTTGACTGCATTCACGTGTCATATGTCTAGAAGCTCCACTGTCAATAAACCATACATTATCATCCTTGAAAGTGCCAAAGAGAGCCAAACAAAAAACTTCCATCCATCACTTTTTTTGCTAGCTTGGAGATGTTCTTCAAGGTGCCTTCTTTGATAGTTGCAACAAGGATCTAAGAAACTTGAAACCCTTCTTCATAAACCTTGCCATTGAGAAGAAAGTGTCAACTAAGATGTGATCGTCAATCTCCTTCTTCCACCATAGCTCTAATACCATGTTAGAAAATCAAGGTTCTTGTATATTGTGATTGACTTTCCTTACTTGATAATTACTTGTGATGTTAGTTGGCTTTTTATTAATTTTATTTTTTGTTCATCAAGAAATCACCAAAATAGTGAAGATCATGAAGAGATAAAGTACACAAGATATAGGCACAAAACCCCTCCAAGGGGAAATCCCAGAAAGAATACTTCTCTTCTTATAGAATCACTTCAAAATGAGAGTTCCAAGACACAAAGATTAAAGCCAACAATTCCTCCCAAGCACCAAGCCAGCCCCTCAACGAGATCTTCGTCAAGCAAGACAAATTCTTCCAAGGTCAACAAAGATTGAACCTTCTTCAAGTTTGCTCCTAATAGGTCTCGGCCTTCACCTTAGATCTACACCTTTGGCCTGCAATTTTTGGCCCTACAATAAGCCTAGAAACCCTAGACTTCGCATGTGTGGACAGAAATAGGCCTTCCTTTGTCCTTCCTTCCTTCGCTAGGTGATTCTACTTGCTTTCTTGCCCTTCGCACTTCCTTTTCTTCTTCTTCAATTGCAGATCGAACTTCTTGTGAGTGAGTGCTTCAAATGAGTTGAAGTCCTTCTTATTTATGGCCTTATTGTGAGGTCCAATATCATTTCTTTGGGCCAACTTGTCCTTGTTGAGGCCGACTTGGTCTTGGAGGATAACTTAGCTTTCAAAAATAAATATTTTCTTTTGTTACAATGAGCCCAAATGGGACTATAATACATGACAAAAATTCTTCATTGACCTAGAAAGCCCTAGAAACATGAAGAACATGCTTTGACCTAGACTAGAGCAAGAAACCCATGCTTTGATAAATAAAATTTATTTTTCTTTTTTTTCTCTTTTTATATACAAAATATACAAAGGTGATGAAGACCGAACTAGTTACATTCTGCAACCATTTTGTTGCATGTCTTTTTTATATAAATACCCTTTCTTTCTATGGGATCAGGATTACATGGAGCATATGAGATGCCAAAACAGTGTTCAATTACATTGTGAAGAAGTTAGGCATAACACTCACAAGCAGGTATTTGCATACCATTTGATTTTCAAGCTTAAAATATATTGTGTGGGAAAAAAAAACCATGCTCACATGAGACTAGAGTGGAAGAAAACCTAACGAGATCAAAGTAAAATATTATTAAACTAAAAGAAACATTTCATTCTTAATCTTAGAGGAAAAACAATAATTGCTTCAAACTTTGCAAATTATATTCTGCAGTGTTGAAATTTGACAACAAATGTAATTATGAGTAAAATCTTTATTATTTACTACCAGTTAATTTTTGTAAGTTAGTTCATAACGAATAGCAGTTATGTAATGGAGGAGAGGCTCATATGAAATTGGTGAATGCCCGTGAAGATGTATCATGGAGAATCAATCTTGATTAATAAAGATTTCCAATCCCTTGCCCCGTGGAGGTTTCCTTGACACACTGTCAAGGTTTTACCATGTAACACTATTTGTGTTTACTTGTGTGTATTTCAGTTTCCAATTCAGTTTTTTCTTTCATTTCTTTCTTGTTTGATAAACTGCTCAGACCAACAAATGGTATCGAAGCTCTAGTTGGCAAGGGCCCTGGCTAGCTATTCAAATTGTTCCCATCGACGAAGTAGTGGCGCTGGTTGAAGTAATAGCTTGTTGCACAAACCAGCCGTATCGGTTGAGTAATGGTTCGATGAGGAGCAAGAAGAAAATGAAGTCTAAAGGCTTTGCCAAGGTCAGGGCATAGAGAATATTTTTGAAAGTTTAAATTAGATTTTGAGGCCGTGGTGGAGGCATGCATGCTAGATTAAAACGCCCTGCTAGAGATATCGACAAAGGACAAGGAAAAGTTAGCAAAGACCTACACTTCAGAATTTAGTGTTGAATAGCAAAGGGTAAGTAAGTCTGACACGAGAATAGAAAAAGAGGTTTGCAGTAACATTGGGTTGTCGCTAGTTCAAGTTATGGGCGAGGAAATAGCTTGAATCTTCAGCTTGGGATTGAAATGTCTGGGAGTGGAAATGTCGATGTGGTGGCCTTGTTGGAATGTCGAAGCAGTTATTCGAAGAAAGCTTCGTCATATGCTATGAAAGTTACCTTGGCCCAGATGCTCCAGGGCGGTGTGATCGTCAATGTGAATAATCCCAAGCAGGCCCGAATCGCAAAAGAGGTCGAAGCTGTAGTGGTGACGACAGCAGGGCCGCTTGGGGACATTGTTAACAGAATGATCGATCTGGGTCTGGTTCGGCGGATCAACAAATCCGTCAGTATTCCTGTCATATCCCATGCCCTAATCGGACATTTCGTGGAGGCCCAGATCTTGGAAGCCGTGGGTGTGGATTTCATAGACAAGAGCAAGACTCTAACGCCTACAGATGATTCCAATTTTACAAACAAACATAATTTCCGATGTCTATTCGTTTGCGGCTGTCGGGACCTTGGGGAGGCCCTGCGCCATATTGCAAAGGGCGCGGCGATAGTGAGGACGGCTAGGAATCGATCCGACAATGTGGCAGAGGCCGTCAAAAACTTGCAAGTCAAGAGGCTACAAGGTCAGGAAGGGGATCAGAGTGTGGATCGATGAAAATGAGAGTATGTATAATGATAACAAACAAACAAAAAATATATATATAAATTATTAATGGGATTGAAATTTTTCATGTAAATGGGCATACAATTGTAAAACTTGGTAAGGTGTGCGTACCCCAGTAAATCACTGGTAAAGTATGAATGTCCACTTGGGTGATATGGGGATGCATGTGGTGATATGATGAAGCATGTTGAGCTAGGACAGCATGTGAGATTCTCAAATACCCTGACCTGACTGGGTAGGGCCTAGAGGTAAGTGGTGTGGCTAGCTCACTTGGCAGATTTGGCTAGATTTGGCCAAGGAAAACCCAAAGTCAAGTTTACAGGGGGGTTGTTAGATAAACTTGACCCTATGGTGGAGTTGAGGTTGTGTCAACAGTTATGGTTAACAGTTGTGGTTTTGGGCACCTAGTATTGGTGACTCATGGTATTGAGCTCATAGTATTACATGTAGTTGAAGTCGTTAAAAGGCTTGTGTATTCTCCATTGTAGGTAGCCATGGTTGAGCAGTGAAAGCTCAGGTTGTTGGCCGGCTTGGCACAATAATAGATCTATCATTAGTTGGTTTTTCCCCAATTGGGGTTTTCCAGGTAAATCGTGGTGTACATGGTTTGAGTGTTATTGCTTGTTTGTTATATTTATTTTTCTTAAATCCCTAACATGCAGGTCATTGAAATATATAAGAAATTTGAAAACATTCATGTTATTTTATTGAAATTTCAGCATTTCCTGATCTGTAGTGCGGATACTTTATATTCAATTTTTTAATGGAACTGCTAACATGCATGCTCATCGCAAAAACAATGGCAAATGAAGGATCAACTTTAGTTTCCATCTTCAAAGGACCAAGCTGTACGCAACTTTTTCAATCCAAATAAGGATAAGAGAGCAAAATTAAATATGCGATTTCACCTTTCATCAAAGAACCAAAGAAAATTCATTAAGGAAACAAAACAACTTCAAGAGTTCGTAATTTCTCTTTCAACTATGTAAAAGCACTAGCTTGAACAATGCATAATGATTCGAGAGATACTTGATATCCAGAGGGCTTCCATTTTTTGGTTGTTGTTCACGCAAGTCATCCATAAGAGAAAAGTAAGAGTGAAAGCACGTATCTGTCACATCCCGCACCACTGTAAAGCTTCCTTTGACTGTACTCCACGTCCCACTCTAGTATCATAACAGCAAAGATGTTTAGACCTTTTAATGAAAGTAGCATTATAAGGGAAGCTCAAGTGAAATTTATGATATCAAACCAGAAAATTATATTTGTTTTGAACTGTATCTAAAATTATAGATTGATGGTTTTGGTGCACACCAAAATGCAATCAACAAATTTGTTTTCATGCTCCTCTCCAATAGCCTCAAATGTTGCCACCAAGGGTGTAAAGAGACCATAGCCTAAGCCCGCCAGAATACTTCCAATAAGGCCTACCAATGGCCACAAAATCAGTGGCACTGGTAGGCCTATACATAGAATAGCCTTTAAAGTTGGTCCTAGTCGTTTGGTTCTGCCTTCAGAAAAAAAGATGGCATAAGAACTCAAGCACCGTTTCAATTGAATTGGTCCCGTGATTTTAGCTGCTTTCAAATATATTGTTTATTCCATACTTCTCAAAAACTAATCTCTTTGATTTCTAATAAAACGATAATGATGCTAAGTAGCCAGGAAGAGCAAACGCAGTTGAAGTGAATACCTGACCACGCAGACATATGTCCAGATCACATGTGCCGGCCAAAGGCCAAAAATCACTGCTGAATTTCCAATTGTCATCACAAGACATACCACTGGGCAAAATATTACACCTGCAAACATTGCCATTCAAACAAAAGCATTTCCATCACCAGATAACTGCAATGAATATCAAATAGCTTACCTCTTTTAACCCCTAAACCATGAATGTAATATGCAAAGCAACTGATACACCCTCCAGAAAGAACAAACCAAAATGTTTAAGAGGAAGGAAACACGTCACAACTATACAAACCACGATGAATGGATATACCAACCTTGTTACAAAATAGCTCTGTTACACGGGAACCGCTCCCTAGAGGTGGGAAACTTGTTCCAGTGGTTCCCGTGTTCCTGGAAGCTTTGGCACTGTATGGGAACATTCTCTTTTCTGTGGGAGCTGCAATGGGAACTTGGGAAAGTTCCAGGAGCTTTGAAGACTGTTTTTTTGGAGTTCCTGGGTTCCCTAGGGTTGGGAATACAAAGCATGTAGACAAATATGTTGAATTGCCCACAAAACATAAGGCTTTGTTGAAACCTTCGTAAGAAGAAAGGCCAAAGACATCCTTAACACCGATATCCTCAATTGAGAAACTGGAGCAATCTCTTGATGGGTTAAGGAAGTGTGTGACACCTCAATGTAAGGGCGATATCTTGGATGTCATGCGGATGAGTATTTATTTTTTTGTTTATGTATATGTATCGCAGAAGATTGTGTGCATATTGTATGTGGCAGTGAATACTTAACCATTAGAGTCGCTTTACTTTTTCTCATAAGAATAACTAGAGAAACATAGGTGAAATTGTTCCTTTGTATTTTTAAGGCAGATTGTTTCAAATACTGGTCATGTGTCAGAGAACTGATAATGAACTTGACATATTAATATTTTATATATATATAAAAGGAAGAGACCAGGAAAAGACACCCAGAAATATATTTATATATAAGAGAGATTATATATTTAAATTGATTTTAATATTTGAATATTTTGATTTAATATTAATTTTGATTATTATGTAATTATATATTTTTTATTTTTTATTTTTTATTTTTTATTATATAATATTCCCATTCCCAATTAGCCGTTTCCTGTAAATTTTGGGGAAACCTCTAGCCGTTCTCGACACCTGTACCCAAATCCCCAACGTTCCCACATTCCAAAAACACATGCAACATAGCAAAATAGTATCAGGCTTCAGCAGCGAAAGGAAGTTTCTTATTTTACTCACTTTGTTCAGAAATTATACTCATGGTCCTTAGAAGGTTGATGTAAGCTGTAGCATGAGCATCAGAAGTTTCGACAGGAAAGAGACAACTATTTCAATGCCAACTGCTGAGAAATTGAATAATTAGACTCCATAAATTGAATTGAAGCATCCTTCTGAATCAGAAAAAAATGCTTCCTAGGTAGGTTATCAAATATCAAGCCAATTCCTTTAGCAGTGACTGAATTTGAACCACTTAGAATGCAGACTCTACAATTTGTGTAGGATTCTGGTACATCTCCTGGGGTATTAACAGTGCATTCAATTGCTGGCCTTGACATTGACAACCTTTAGGATTTCAAGTCTTCTGAATCTACAGAATTAGCAACCCCATTAATAACATAGCTCTAGGGTACAGCTAATATAAAGATGATACCGAGGGAGGATAGAGAATAGTTGATTTACCAATCTTGACGGCATAGAGAGGTAGGCCGTTAGAGGATTAGAGAGGTAGGCCGTTAGAGGATAACGAAAAAGTGATGACTAATAACAGTAGCAGAACTAGTAACCCAAGCAACAAACTCCTTACTCCCAAGTTTTATTTTTTTACACGAGATACCCAATGTCTAATGACTAAGCAATGTCTAATGACTAAGCAAGAGTCGAGACGTCTCATACTGATACTGACCACGGATGGAGTTTGCCGCAGTCTAATCAATACAGACCAGAGCATGGCTGCCGAGACTTGAACCTGGGTGGATGGCACAAGCCACAATCCCAACCACTTAATCTTAGAACCATTGCCCCATTTTTAATATACAGAGGATTTCCAATTTTTTGCCAGAGTGGGATAGAAACCCTTGGAATATCTTGCTTGGGATTCGCAGGTAGAAGAGCCAATATGGAAGGCCTTGAGAATCGAACCTAGGCTGGTTGTGCCAAACTTCCACCGGTCTACTGCTAGACCACAGCCCAACCGACCTAATCTGAGTTTATTCCTACCCTGCAAGAAAAGGACCCTCCCAACAACTATCCCACAGTACTCCACAGTTTTGGAGAGATCCAACATGCCACACTTCCCACTTAATCATTTTGCTGTTTCTCTGTTGCTCAAGAACAACCCGTTTTACATACCATCACATGAAATAACCAAAAAATGAAAAAAACCTGTTTGAATCCAGTTGAACAAAACCTGATACTCTGAAAGTACAGAAATGGCTACTGCGAGAGTCAACATCCGTCTAACCCATTCAAAATATTTACAAAATATAAAATGGAAAATAAATAAACGCACCAAGGAGCCTTTAAAAACCCACTTACCTTTGATAATACCGAGGAGAAATAGCAATATGAAGAAGGGTAGGAAAGTCAGGAAGCTCCACAGAGTGGCAGGAAACCCACTTGGAATGTCCATATGTTGGTCTTGGGCAGACAGAATGTTTTATGTATTCGCTGCTATCTATATGTATCCCAAGTGCAAGTTCTCTCAGGAGTTCCAAAATTTAGGTGAAGAATCCGTCCCTGTATACCATACATTGATATATATCATATATGTCTATATCCAATCAGCTTCATTGTTAAGATGAACCACAAAAGACTCTGGCAGGCCTGTAAATTCGAAGTCAAAATAAATAAACTTCTCTGGCAATGAGATGAGATTCCCAGCCAAATTAAAAAAGAATAGACACATGCTTCTGGCTTTTTCTCATTATTTTACGAAATGCACCCACCCACACCATTATTTTACTTTACTCCGTAAAGTAGAGCAGAAATATCTGAGGTGTCGCTGCTCTTTCCAGTTGATAGTGACGAGAACATGATTGCATTATGCGAAGAACGATTGCCAAAAGGACAAGCATTCAAATGACGTGGTAGGTTCTACCTAAAGTTAGTTTTCCTGGTGGGCCTGTGTTCCTAGCAAAAACTACATGACTGAAGAGAATCGATCCATCTAACACCATGGGCATATCCGCGGTTTTATGAACACATTTGCACGATATCACACAACACACAGAAAACTGCGAATCAGTATAGATAGCGTACTTTAACTAATTTAACCATACGTTCACAAGCTCACACTTTATCGTCGGTGGACCAGTTTTCTCAAATGTGTAGACTACACAGCGAGGAAAGAGTACCTTGTGCCATATTTGATTCAAACGCGCACTTGCATTAAAGATCCTCTTCGAATCAAAATCTCACATCTCCGCTCCAGAGTGCTCACTGTATGAAAGCAGTGTCCACTTATTTTCATGGGAGTCAGGAGAAAAGAATCTTTATTATTTGTTGTCATTAGTGTTCAACCGAAGGGATGGAAAATAATGGAAATTTTGATAGGACTTTGGAAAATTTAGTTAAATTTTTTTGTAATTTTTTTGGAAATACAAGTTAATGGTTAAGTTTGAGGTTTTTAAGTCAACTAGAAGTTTTTAATAACACTCAATTCACTTTCACCATTAAAAAAAACGATTTAAATATTTAAATTTCTTGAAAAATAATTATAGATTCTAACAATTATAGATTCTAACAAGAATCTTGTGCAGCCAAATTATCGCCTCCATAGACAATGCCTAACAAAGACAAATTTTATAGTAGTGGTTTGTTTTCAAGTACAAGTTCATGGTTGTTGTTTTCTTTTTAAACTATAAATTCAATAGATGTGGTTTAATCATGCACTGTCCTAGACATTTATTTAGTGGAAAAATTTTCAAAAAAAATTATTTAATAAAAAAAATTTAGAATAAATCACATTAATGATTTTAGATTAACTTTTAGGTTCATCACAAAAGCCTCTATTCTCATAATAAATTTATTTAGTTGATGGAAAACATTATAAATTATATATTTTAATAATAAAAAAGATATAATTAAATTTATTTATTTATTTAAAATATAATAAAATAAATTTTATTCATTTATTTTAAGTTATGATATGATTTTATGTTATTATTTTAATATATCAGTTGAATGAAGGTGGATTCTCTTACAAAATTGTATATATTGTTTAATATTTGATTTCGTTATAATTTTAAAATTAAGATTATTATTATAAATTATGTAAAAATATTTAAATTAAAATAATGAAAATTTTGTTTATTTGGGGTAGCTTAATTGGTCCATGGAAATGAAGTCTCACCCAACCAAAAGCCTTGGGTAGTCTTGGGTTCAAATCTATTTTGTCTACTTGGGGTAGCTCAATTGGCCCATGGAAATGAAGTCTCACCCAACCAAAAGTCTTAGATAATCTTAGGTTCAAATCTTGTTCTATCCCCAATAAAAGTGAAAAATTAAACATGATAAAAATATAATTTAACCAAACTTAAAAAAAAATTAACCAAATTTTAAAAAAACAAAATTATAAATCAATTTTCCAATAATATATTAAAATTTTAACTTTTATATCATTTACAGTACATAATTTACATCAAATTTAAAGAATGCTTATTAAATTTAAAAATAAAATAAATGCTTCGTGTTTTATGACTTTAAGATGTTTTACTTAATTTAATATATATATTAATATTTTAAACTAACGCATTTTTTCCTTTCGCATAATATAAACTTATTTAAATATCATACTAATATTTAATATTATATAATATATTTTAAATTTTTCACTTTACGTGTTAACTTTCCCCTTTTAAACCTTAATAATATATACAAATATATGAGAGGGTTATCATTATCCACGTAAGATGGGATTCGTGGTGATGTTAAACGTTGATTTAGTTTATTTAATATTGAACTTTGTATTTCTTTGGAATATTAACAATTTTAATAATAAACCCCGTAGTAAAATGTAATTCATTATGATATAGAGTTTTGAATCAAATATGTAATACAGCAATTTTTCCGACATAGAACCATTCCTTGAATATTCCCACACCACATACCTTGGCGTGGGTTTTCTACGTAAGAAATGTATATCATCGCCGGAATCAGAAAAATTAGTTTAAAGTTGATGTAGATGCGGGGATGGGGTTGTTAGAAGTACATTTTGTTTAATGGGTCGTTAGAGGTACATTTGGTTTGTTTGACTGGTATGATATAATAAGAAAGAAATAAATAAATAAATCATTTTAATGTTTATGAAGTTAATGGTAGTTTATAGGATAGAGTGCTTTTTGTAGTCAGTCATTTTCATGTGATATTTTACAATAATATATATCTCAATTAAAAAATTCAAAAAGTTTTATATAAATTATATGAATTAGGTAAATATGAGGTTATATTTAAGAAATCCCTTATAATAATATTTCACAAATTCAAGTAGACTTTGAAAAGTTTATCAAAAGTTAGTATAGAACATAAATAAAAAGTTTTTGCCTTTAAAAATCAATATTCATATTTCTTTTCACATTTTTAATGGGATCACAAAAGGAATCTTGGTTTTGGAAGCAATCTCTAACTATCTTTTCATAGAAACCCATATTCTATTTTAACATAGGTGTCAATGCTAACAATTGAGCAATGATTTGTGCTCTCATTCTTATTTGTACCTAATGTCATGATCCACAATTATAGGCATTTAAAGATTCATTGTTGATATGTAATTGGATGAAAAACAAGGCACATATCAAATCACTAATGTTAAAAATATTCATTTTCCAATTTAATAAGCGGGGAGGTTCAAATAAGTAAGTTTTGCTCACATCTTTCGATTGCACAATATTGAAGTCAATTAACAATAATACTTGTATGTCTCATTATAGAACAACATTTCATCCCATGATCCAAAGGGACACTCATGACAATCAAAACAAGTAAGACCAAATAAAATAAGATAACATACTATAATTTTCAAGTCTTCATGCATACTAGAACTTAACATAGTATAATTTTCAAATCTTCATGCATACTATAATTTTCAAATCTTTCTATTGTTTTTTATGTTGATTCGTTGCAAAGTGTAATACAAGATATTATAGTAAATGACATTACTTTGATATCTGTCTTGGGTTCATCAAATGTAATATGTAAATAATTTGTTGCAATGCTCTGGAAGCAATTATGATGATAATTTTTTTAATTTAATGAAAAGTTACTAGCATCTTATAATTGGAATATACACACACATATACAAAAGAAAGCATTATTTGATATGAAATAAGTATATGTATATTACTTAGGGGTGGACTATGGGTTTACGTAGTATGCAAAGAAGGGCATTGGCCATAAGGAAACTCATAATCAATATAATAATAATAATATGTCAATTGCTTTTATCTTGAGTGGTTAGGAGGAATGATT
The DNA here is from genome assembly GCA_000404065.3 of Pinus taeda. Classification (NCBI taxonomy): domain Eukaryota; kingdom Viridiplantae; phylum Streptophyta; class Pinopsida; order Pinales; family Pinaceae; genus Pinus; species Pinus taeda. Next base: position 136,605 of record APFE030533798.1, on the reverse strand, counting down.
GTGATCCTCCTCACCTACGTTCAATTCTTTGAAGTGACATAATGATCTTTAATGTAATGGCTTGTTGTTGAGAATGATTGGAACATGTATATTCCTCATTTGGAATATAAGGTATTTTCAATGTGAAAAAAAAAATAATAATATACAAGAGATAATCTAGTTAACGTGTTGTTCATCTTCGTGATTGATTAATACATAAAGTACATCGTCACAAGGCTCAATGTATCTATCATTTTATATCATGTTCATTGTCAACTATACATATAATTTATTCCATATGGATTTCAACGTATTATCCATCTAATGTTGGATAACATTGGTATCAAAACTATATTTTATCCCAATACTTAGCTAGATGTTTTATTAGACCTTATCTAATATAACTTTTTTGCCACTTACATTTACCAAAGGTTTTTTTAATCTAGTCTTTGACCACAAATTTGGGATTTGGCGATTTTAAATCAAAACCTATTGAAGATCAAAAATAAAAATAAAAAAACATGAACCATCGTAAAATTGCAGAAACTAACCAAAAGTCAAGAAAGAAGAAGTAAGAGAGGAAGAATATCAACTCAATGAAGATAAAAGACGAGCTTCCATATGCCAGGCTAGCTTAAGTACATAAGCTAGGACATAATATTTGTATCAATCAATGTACATAAATTTAGAAGCACAATACAATCTGTAGAGACCTAGGTTAGGTTGATTGTCACTTTCTAGGATTGAGCATTGAAGTTAGCTGATTGAAATAAAATCTTAGAATTCTAACAAAAGTTAAATCTAAGCCAAGAAACAATGAAACAAAACTTCTAAAATAAACACATTGCTTGGAATGTAAAGCACAAACACTTGAATCATGAACACTTTGGACTAGGCATGCACTAAGGCCTCTCACAAAGGTCATAGTCTTCTATGCAATCATTTCCAAGAATGTCAAATTTTCACACTAAAATATTTATAAATGATTGAATTGGAAACATGACTAAGGGGTTTTTATTTAATGGATTGGTAATACACTAGGGCCTTTCTTCCTAATGAGAGCAAGTTGACACATTGATAGTCCTTAATTAAATCTAGTAAACCTCAACCTAACACCACTTAAAAATGTAAGAATGCACTATGGCCTTCTCCATTTATGAGAGAGAAAATGAACGGTCATCGAGGTAGTCTTTTACTCAACTTCTTAATTGGTGTATGCTTAGGTCATTGATTCAGTCTAGGAAAGCAAGAAATGAATAATGATTCTAAGAAAGCAAGGAACTATGGTGCTTATTAATACAATTTTAAATGAAAAGTTGTGAAAGAGTTGGGGCCTACTCCACCAAGAAATGTGGTGGATGATACTCTTAGTCCTTTGCTCAACTTGTCAAATAGTTTGTCCTTATAGTAAACAACTATCATAGGATAAATAAAGCTTATAAACAACACTTTAAATCATGAAATATAAACAACAATATGTTATTGAATATGGCAATGAGCTCACACATAGACTACCGGCATCATATCATGAAGCAACTGGTATGAACAAGATAAATGATAATAAACAAAAACGAAAGGTTAAAGAGTATAAACATAAAAAGAACACATATGAAGAAGTTATACCAGCATATACAGAATTAACAACACATAAGATGTAGAGCACAAGCTTTGATTGTGGGGGTCCTCCACGCCTCAACAAGCACACCAAATTTCTACTAGTGGTTGAAAATCAAAGGAGCAGCATATATTAAGTGAAATCAAGTTGAAGCAAGCTTCAAAAGCTAAAGTCTAAGCTATAAAATATTTCTTCCAAGTCTTTAAATTACAATCTTGTTTTGCAAGCACTATTTATTTGCTTTTACAAGCAAAAATGCAACTAAAAATGCAAAAATCATCCTTAATGGTGATTGTGGCCTATCCTAGGAATGTAATTAGATCAAATTGTCCTTATTCAAGGCTCCTATCATGGAGCAAATCAACAAAATCAAATCTAAGCGAAATTCCCAAACTGCCCTAAGTTTTTGTTGTTAAACTAGGTGTGTTGACCAGACATCTCGGGTCAATTTTAGACAAGTGGATAGGTATTCATCCATCTCAATATATCAATCTACAAATCCCATGTCTCAAAATTCACTCAAGTTGCCTGCGGATATGAAAACAATGATCATTTACGACGTTTATTACATCTTGTAAATTCGTGTCACAATGCAATTATTTCATAAATTTTTGAAAATTAAAAACAACCAACAAAATACCTTAGTGAATAGATTTATTAGGCCAAATATGACTAAATGTCATTAAAAGACAACTTTAAAAGGTTTTCCTAAGGCCAAATAAGGTAATAAATCGTAACAAAAATTATGTCATAAAAGAGGACTAACATCATACTCACAATAATCAAAAGTTGTTAGCACAAACACTTCTATCACTTATCCAACCATTATCAAATGCAATTTTTGTTATCGTTAGGTTAATACAAATTTCCATGATGATTAATATCATTGTCATGCTTACCACCTAAAAAACTAATCAAGAGTAGGTTGAAATTGTGACAATAAACTTGAAATTCTAGGTGATGGAGTGACTGAGAAATGACAATCTAGGTTGAATAATTGACTCATGCATCAACGCTTTCATTGAAAAGTATTATCATGGGTCACATGTCACATCTTTGAAGGGTTAAAACCCTGAGATGGCTTTGAAGCCATGATATTTGGTAGTACAACAACTTATAGATAAAATGAATTAAGAAACATTGAACCAAACTGACACACATATTCTAATGTAAACTAAGTGGGATTTAAAAGAGTTCTTTTTCACGTCAAAGGGGGTAGACTTTTGGTCTTACTAGATGTCTCCAGGTGTTGGGTGGTTAACATGTTTCTTGTGTTTAAGGAAGACAAGCTCTTAGTTAACCAAAAACAATTTTAAGTATTACTTTAGGACTAAAAGGTACTTTCAACCTCGATGGAATTTGCAAGAAAGAAAGGCAATGTTGGTTGTGGTCATTGTCAAGGTTACCTATAGAGAGGTCATATCCTTTCAAATATCGCCTAATTTTAGTTATGTACATAAGACCAAATAACACCCTTAATGATTAAAAGGGTTACTATATTGCATTAATTAAGTTAGAAATTGTATAGATCAAATAATGGAAAATTTCAATAAAATACTTTTTGTTTAAGTTATAAAAGGTATAAGGAAAAAGTTTAAGATGGAAATATATAAATGGGAAAAGGGAAAGTTCAATCCTAAACCTATTATGTAAGAAATTATACATGGCAACATAAGAAGGTAAAAAATAAATTAAAAAATCAATGAACTAAGTACCAAAGTACCAATTTGGTTATGGCATTTAAGTATCTAATTCACATTAGAGAAGTGGGTCTTTCACACTTATGTATGTATTTATTATCATCTACAATTATACAAAGAGAAAGATAGATACGCAAAGTGCTAAAATGTATCATTAAAATATTTAAATTCAAAATGAATCATTGAAACACATTTTTGTAGGTCCTTGCACTTTTTGAGAAAAGAAGATGTATCATTGAACTCTTTAAATTCAAAATTAAGTCATTGAAGCACATCATTTTGTAGGTCCTTTCACCTTTCGAAAAAATATACAAGTTTCATAATCATGGTATTCATTGGAAGAACTTTTAATGAAAGTAAAATAAAGTTTAGTAATGAGAAATAGAAGAATATTTTTCTAATACTTTGAAAAATGTGTTAATCTTCTTCACGGGACTATTTAAGGGAAATATGTTGGCATTGTTATTTGTCCATATTATGATTAGAATTATATTAATGTTGATATGTCTAATTATTGTTAGTTCTTGAATCGAGTGTAATTGGCAAAATAATACTTTTAGAAAAACAATATGAAATAAACAATCTATAGTTGAGAATTTATGATTATATTTCACACTCTAAGTTAGCATTACATGTATGTTTAATGAAGATATGGCCATAGTTCTAGGTTTATATGGATGGAAACATTGAAAACCATCGTCTTAAACATGAAAATGTTTTCTTTTACACTCTCATGTAACAAGAAGAAAATAACATTTCAAGACTTTACATTGAAGTCATGCTCAAAAGCTTTATTTTCAAATGTCTTGAAAGATGTAGAAAATGTGATCCTTTGAGATAATCAAAAGTCATTACAAAAGATATAGAAACAACTTGACAATATTGTAGCAAATAAGTGTGAAGAAACTTCTTATCTCAAGATTCATAATCGAGTCTTGATTATATAAATAAGAAGTTAAAAATTGACAAAAATCACGACATGACAAGATAGAGGAACTTATTAGCAATGAAACATTGATCTATATGAAAACAATCATTAATCCAACTAAATTAGAAAAATCATTAAATGTAAAAATCCAAATACTGGAGAATGGAACTAATACATATATAGTGGACTTTAAAAATAAAGAAACATGTTTATATTGAGATGTTAGCAACCAATAAATCACTAAAAGTATCAAAATATGCAAGTTCCAGCTACCAAACACATGAAACAAAGGTTACTTTTGGTCACCTAATTACAATATTCATTGTATTACTCAACAAAGCAACCAAGGATGAAATCAATATGAGAAGCTAAGTGAAGATCCTAATATATAAAATAGGATCTCAAGTATGGAATCATATAGTCTCAAGTAGTGTTGTAGAAAATCAAATTAGTTTGGTCTAGCCCTTTCACAATCATTTTTTTCTAAATGCTTCATAGCTCATACCATCTCTTGTTGTTAGCCAACATAGTGTCAAGACAAAGAATCATGAGAAGAAACCATAGTTTTTTAAAACAAAGACATATTTTTCCACAGATGCTTTTTAGGACAAAACATCTTTGAATGGAGTATATATATTATATATATATATATATATATATATATATATATATATATATATATATATATAAGTCAATTGGGTTTATCTCAAGTGGTTGGGAGGAATGATGATTATCCTTCCCACCCAGGTTCAATTCTTGCAAGTGACATGATGATCACTGAAAAATGTATATACTTCATACTGAATATGAAGACATTTCACATTATATGCTTGTAGAAATATCTTTACATTCCACTAGGAGAATATACATTGTTCTATCAGTTAGGTCTAATCAAACAAGACTCGAAGCCATTACAATAATATGCTCGATAAGAGCTCAACATGTCACCTATGGGAACTAAACTTAGGTGGAGAGGATACAAATCAATCCTACCAACCACCCAAGATAAACTCAATTTACCACATACATACATATATATTTATGTATATATATAAACACATACAGAGAGTAAACAATCTAAAAAATACAATTTTTTTACACAATTTCCATTAAATTTAAGACCTTGTTTATGAAATTAAAAGAATACTTCTTCATTTATGACATACAAATATGTTTATTCATATAATGTAAAATTATTTAAATATTATATTAATATATTGAATTTAGAAGGAAAAAAAATTGTAAGTCTAACAATTCTATTGAACCATCAAAAATGAATTACATCACATCGAGTACATCAATCTTCCTCTAATCAAACTTCACAACATTACTTTTTTCCTTCTTGCACTTAGGCCCCAGGATTATACGCCAACTTGTCTTTCTTACCTTTCCTCTTCTAAACGTTTATCCAACCCGAGGGATTGCGTGAGACAGCCACTTCCCTTCCTTGAGATGTTTCCATTGTCGAGTGCTCTGACATAGTTGTTGGCTCCTTGTCACTATCTAAATGGTCTGATTCATGGGTACGCTTTTTCCCACTTTTTGTAGATGCCAAAATTATGGTTGAATTTTGTGTCATACTAATTGACGGGTGATCTTCATCCCCTTATGGATGAGATGTCATATCATGAGTCCGAGTTGGGTTTGCAGGAGGAGTGTTGGCATCAGGAGTCTTCCGATTTTGAGAATTACTCGACCTGTGAGCCATAGTGGACTCAAAATTGTTGGGTCCTTTTAGATCTTGCCATCCACGATTTTTCTTCTTGTCTTTAGGGTGCAAAGAGGTGCTTTGTGAATATGTGCAAACATTATGTAGATGTACAGGTTGTTTGCAAGATCTACAATAAAAAGTTGTATTTTCATAATACATCGATTGAGAATAAACTGTATTTCCCCATTTAATGAGGATTTTATCCGACAATCCTTTACTGAGGTCCACTTCAACACAAATGCAGATAAATGTGTGAATTCCTTTCATTATCTTTTTCCGAGTCAATTTTGTTGAAGCGACCTAACAAATTTACCAAATATTCTAAGATAGTTGGATGTATCAAATGGATTGGCAAATTGGGAAACCTTACCCATACTAGAGTTGTTAGATTTGACATAGATACAAGATTAAAATCTGGAAACAAGGGTTGAAGGGAAAGACTAGGTCAGCCCCAACACCAGTCTCCTTGATAAAAAAAACCTTATGTCGGTCATTTAACTTCAAAAAAATAACGATAAAAAATCCTTTTGAGAAGAAATGTACCACAATATCTGGAGACCAATTTTGGTGAACCCATTCCTCGAGAGCTGAAGAAGAAGGCCAAAAGCCATTGAAATGACGGATGATCATTTTTTTTCATAATTTGCAGTTATGAAACAACTTACAATATTTTTCACCTTAAGAGAAGGGGTTTCAACTAACTACTCCACCACAAATTTAGATCTAGAGAGATCTTTAGGGTTTGATGAAGGAGGCCCTAGTTTTAGAACATCTTTAAATGATCTTGGTGGGGTTGAGGTGGATGCAACTCCCCCTTTGGCTCCACCTCGAATTCTTGCTACTGTGTAAATCATGTTATCCTTAGTAATGTCATATTCACTAAGGAGCTTCTATTCATGAGGTTGTCGGCCTTCATCAATGAGCCGAAAGCATTCATGAGGAATGTACATCTTCTCCTATAACCTTTTCACAAACAAGAAAACAACATTTGAGTTCAGAACTCGCAAACAAAAAATCCCATGAGATTAGTTTCACCAGAATTGAAAAACTCTCCAAATCTGAGCTCTAGATACTTACAAACCTTGAAATTTCAAACCCTTCAACACCAATCATTTTCAAAACCCCAACAAAATAATTTTCATATATATAATTTTATTTTTATTTTTTATAAAAAACATACTACTCCCAATTTACAAACATTTTATTCACGTAATGGAAGATGTATTTAAATATTATGTTAATATTTAATATTATATAATATATTTTTAACATCGGCAGTTGTCTATAATGCGACTTTTTGAAAGCCTTTCCAGTGGCTTTTTCCAGTCAAAATCCCGGCAGCAATTTATTGGGAATCACAAGTTTGATAGCTAGTTTCTGCACAATCAAAGCGTCCCAGGGGTTTTTCAGGGTGCTGAATCCAAATATGCAGTTAAAAAACCATTTTAACTGCGACAAACCAAGATTTAACCTCAATTTCTTCCGCTGGATTCCGTCACCGGAATCTCCAAAAAATCGCATTATAGACAACTCCTTTAACATCATATTAACATTTCACGCTATGTTTTAACTTTTTCCTTTTTCCCCTTTGAACATTATTAATGTTTTACAAACATGAGAGGGTTATCCTTATCCACATAAGATGTGGTTCATAGCGACATTAAAGGTTGTTTTACTCACTTTTAAACTTTGACAGAGACATGTCTTTTGTTTAACATTGAACTTTGTATCTCTTCGAAATATCAACAATTTTAATATTAAACTATGGAGTCGTCATCTTTTACACATGAAATGTAATTCATTATGACATGGAGTTTTGATTCAAATATGTAAGAGATAATTTCTTTTTCCGACATATAACCATTCCTTGAATATTCCCCCACACCACATACCTTGGCATGGGTTTTATACATACTAAATGTATATCATCGTGAGAATAGAAAAGTGGTTTAAAGTTGAGTAGCTACGAGGGATGGGGAGGGATGGGGTTCTTAGAAGTAGATTTCGTTTATCTATTTGCCTTGCATTTTATATTTATATATAGAAATAAGGTTATATTTAAAAGTGAGAAGGAATTTCTTATAATAGTATTTCACAAAGTCAACATATTCTGAAAAGTTATGAAAAGTTAGATTAGAACCTAAATAAAAATTGATTCTATCTCTCAAATCAATACCCATATTCCATTTGGTTTATTTAATGGGGTCACAAAAAGAATCACAATGTTGGAAGTAATTACCAATTACTTTATATTATATTTTAATATAAGTGTCAATACTAACAATTGAGTAATTATTTGGGCTTTAGTTCTTATTTGTATCTATGTCATGATACATGACATTAAATTATATTATATTTTAATATAAGTATTAATAGTAACAATTGAGTAATTATTTGGGCTTTTGTTCTTATTTGTATCTATGGCATGATACATGACATTAAATAATTATAGATATCACTATAAATATTATAGATATTTAAAGATTCATTATTGATATGCAGTTGGATGAATAACAAAGTACATGTCATATCACTAATGTTAAAAATATTTATTCTCCATATTCTCCAGTTTAATGAGCAAGGAAGTTCAAATAAGTAAGTTTTGTTTACATTTTTCAATATCACAATATTGAAGTTGATTAACAATAATGCATGCGTGCTTCATTATAGAATAATATCTCATCTCATGATCCAAAGGAACAACCATGATTATCAAAACAAGGAAGCCCAATTAGAATAAGATAACATACTATAATTTTCAAGTCTTTATACATATTAGAAGTTTCAAATATTTATGTTGTTTTTTATGATGGTCAGATACAATTAACATAGTATAAATTCCAATCTTCATGCATACAAGAATTTTCAAAATCTTTTTATTGTTTTTTTTATTTATTGATTAGATGAAAAGTATAATATAAGATATGATACTAAATGACATTACTTAGATATTTATTTTAGGTTCATCAAATGTAATCTATAGATTGTTTTATAATGCTCTAGAAGTAATTATAGTTATAATTTTTTAATTTAATGAAAAGTTACTAACATCTTATGATTGGAATATACACACATACAAAACACAACATTATATAACACAACGTTATATGATACGAAATAAGTATATGTACATTACGTAGGGGTGGACTCAAGGTTTATGGAGTATGCAAAGGAGAGCATTGATCATAAGCAAACTAATAATTATAATAATATGTCAATTAGGTTTATCTTGAGTGGTGTTGTGGCAAAAACAATAACACCCTACTATATTTATAAATAATAAATAAAGATCGTTGGATCTAGTGTATATTCTTTATTCACGCTCCAATCTTGTGTATGTCTTTGTTTTTAAAAAACATAAAAAAATATTGCTTAAAACATAAAGTGCATACCCCTTTCCATCGTTCCCTAATGAACTATCCAAATTTTAAACTAGGTATGCACTTAAGTACAATGATGTGTGGTTTGACGGTAAGTCATTTGGGCGAAGCCTGGGAGACCGAAGTTCAAATCTCATTGAGTACACTGACCTGTTGTGGTGGAAGCTAAAGGGGCGGATTCCCCAATCCCGTCTTGACGACATGTAAGTCTACTCTTGCTAAAATCATAGGATCTTAGTATACCTGACTTGCAGGTGGTTGAATGTACTCTTGGTGTTATAGAGGCAGCTACAAGGATTGATTCTGGGTCTCCCATAAATTAAGACCGATAGTTATCGATTCACTATGTAATTAAAGAAAAAAATATGTAATTAAAGAAAAAAATATGCGCCTAAAATTTTGCACAAGACAAAAAGAACTTTAGACACAAGACAAAAAAACCTTTTATGTTTCATTAGGAAATATTAATCGTTTCACACCCAAGTTATCGTTGCTTTCGTTGAAGTTTTAAATTTTGTCATGTCTAAAGTCCCGATGACCGATACAAACTTTTTCACATTTCTTGACAGCAAAGGTTATGTCATTATTCCTCTCTCAAGCACCACTCGCTAGACCCTTTCTTTTGCGTAAAGTTTAGCACACCGTTTGAACTGTTTGACCCAAGACAAATATTTCTGTCTTTTAACTGTAAATATCCCGTTCCGGTCACTAGTCATCGGCTTTCCGCTCGAACCTTATCCATGCTCTTCTTCAAACAACCGATCCTGGGCATAAATTTCTCTGTTAACGTCTCCGTCAAGAGTTTTGTCAAGTAATGATTCAAAATTCTCCAACATGACATGGATTGATTCATGCCCTATCTTAGGCCGCCACATGTTCACCTTGTTACCCACCTGAACATTTGATTAATGATTAATCACAATTTAATAACTTAATCAAATGATTACGACAATTCCAATAAAAGCGTTTTTTCATTTATTTCTTTCGAAATGCATTCCCACCAGAGTTATTTCGCATGCATGGATTTCAATTCAGAAGTTATAAGTTTCATAGTTGTTAATGTTTTCATCTTATTAGTCCCTGCCTCTTCGGGCTGCAGGGACTATAGTAATCGATTTGTAGCATTTTCATTAATAGGCACAGAAACCAAGCAACGAACGAAATTCATTTACCTAAGTTTTAATTTATATTCCATAAATTACTTTTTTTTAACCAATACACCGCTATTTCAACCACTAAGAATTTTAAAGATCTTATTTGGCCTCATATCGAGGCCAGGATGTGGGCAAACTTAAGATAAATCTTCATTTAACTTATGGATTCAATGAATTTTCTGAAAATGGAAAATAATGCTAACATTAATCGATAAATATTAAATGTTATGTGGATATTTGGTAATGTTTGGTAATGTTTATTTGATTATTATATCACACAACACACCACCAAATCAGGACATCAGGGCTCTGTGCATGTATTGGTGTGGTGTCAACCTAATGCACCTCCATTCCTTCTTATATCACCACACCCATGCCTCCCCACAGCATGCATCGAACTAGCAGTTTGTATTAGCTACGCGCAACTTCATTTCTTGTTGGTTTTGCTTTGAAATTAATCAGTTTTCCTCTTCTTGGATCATCAATTGGGGCGGCTACTTACACTGGTGCTTATTTTCGTCCTGATCGTTCTGCTTGGCCCGGTTCTGCTCCTGGAATTAACTACCAACGCAATACCAATACCAAAATCTGCGAGAAAGACTCAATTCAGACATAAAATCACATGGTAAAATCACTAGAAAAATTTAATCTATTTTTACTAGTTCTGTTTTTTTCTAAAAGAAATTTAATCTAAGACTCAATTCAGACATAAAATCACATGGTAAAATCACTAGAAAAATTTAATCTATTTTTACTAGTTCTGTTTTTTTCTAAAAGAAATTTAATCTAAGACTCAATTCAGACATAAAATCACATTCAGACATAAAATCACATGGTAAAATCACTAGAAAAATTTAATCTATTTTTACTAGTTTTGTTTTTTTCTAAAAGAAATTTAATCTATTTTTTGTCGCCTGAGAAATTAATTTAATCTATTTTTACTAGTTCTGTTTTTTTCTAAAAGAAATTTAATCTATTTTTGTCGCTTGAGAAATTATTCTTATCCATTAGTCCTTGTGGTTGATACTCCGTGACAAACATTAACTGTAACTAAAAATGTGATCAGAGCGTGCTGCAAAGTAAAAGAAAAGCAAAAAGAAGGCGTGCAAGAGGAGAAGCAGTGTTAGATATACCTGCCGTTCTGAGACCACGTATACATCACAATTAAATTCATTTTTTTCCTTTACATAAGCATACGTGATTTTGAAAACATGCAAGATTATCCAGACTTGATAAATGAGTACATGTAATTGTTAGGAGACTATAAACATTACCTCCCAAATTGCATGATCTGAATACAAGTCCAGTGGATCCAAATTGCTTCTTTGAGGAATGATACTAAGTTTTGATCTCAAATCTTGAAGACCTATATTGTAAATGTCTAGGTCATCGAACAGAATTCTTCCTCCAGCTGGTTCAAGCAGTCGAAATAAGGCTGAAATAAGAGTCGTTTTGCCGCTGCCTGTTCGTCCTACTAGTGACTATTCCCACTTTCTTCTCACCCTCAAACTCTCACCCTCAAACTTGCAGTTAATACCTTATCTGCAAAACAGAAGAATTCCATTTAGAAGATTCAAGTATTGTAATTTGTGGGCATGTTATAGATATCATTTATTTGTAAATTTACACCATACCCATTTCTCCCAAATTGACTGGTTAGCGTGTCTATGGCCATACCTGCAGAATTTTAGCTCTGAAAAACTTGCAGTTAATACCTTATCTGCAAAACAGAAGAATTCCATTTAGAAGATTCAAGTATTGTAATTTGTGGGCATGTTATAGATATCATTTATTTGTAAATTTACACCATACCCATTTCTCCCAAATTGACTGGTTAGCGTGTCTATGGCCATACCTGCAGAATTTTAGCTCTGAACCCAATCTTTACAAGAGGAACACGCAGAATAATATAACAGCGTACATGCAAATGAAAACGTGGAGGCAGGAGGTAGTGTCGGATGCCAGACTGTTTGGTATACACCTGAGATGGCCGCCGCTGGTTCAAGGTCTTCATATAGACCACGAGCAGAAGATCAGTTATCTTGATTAATACAAAATTTCAAGAACAGATCTGTCTTCCATGACAATGAAAACCCCGCTGGTAGTTCTGCCATCGTCTGTCTTATAAGCCACCCACGGGCGACTCTGTTTTTACCTTGGATTGCATTAATTCAGAAAATTTAACAAACAAAAAGACAATAACATAATTGGCCAGCATTGCCAGGACAAACAATGGTGAAAATTAAATCTGGGGTTGGGAATTTTACCTACAGCACACAGACACAGAAAAAACTAAGATGTAACTGCAGTAGATCTGCCCATGGCGGTGGCCGCTTCGTCTTCCATCCATTTTTGGGGAAGTAATAATTGCACTCTCGATAAGGCATTGCTCCATTAGATAGGTTTTTACAGTCGGGAGCTAGCTGGTAATGGACATTGGAGCCAACAGTTAATGGACGTCGCTGACAGCCAAGCTAATCAGCTCACCTTCGTTCCACCGCCTGCTACAAAATGATTTATTTATGCCAGAATAAGGCATTTGGTATGCATGCAGGTTTGTGTTGAACATAAGAGATACGTGGCCTAAACATGTGTTTCTTTTCGATCTTGTTGATGCTAACCCCATCTTGTAGGTTGAATATCCACTCGCTCTCTCGCTAGGGCTGCAAGCATGTAAAATATAAAACACTAATGCAAATCCAATTAAATCCATCCTCCATATTTAACACGTGTAACTCTAAAATTACCAATACACAAACACATATATGTGTTGGTTGAAAAATTCCGGTAATTAATTGTATGAGGAAATGCTTGTCCCGACATATTGTGCCATCTTAGGTCGTGGAAAAGAAATGATCCTTAAAAGCCAGAGCCACATAGTGGCATTACTTGTCACGATTACAAAATATGTTAGCACCCGTTCGTGGAGGAGGGAATTGAATATAATGCAAATCCAATTAAATCCATCCTCCATATTTAACACGTGTAACTCTAAAATTACCAATACACAAACACATATATGTGTTGGTTGAAAAATTCCGGTAATTAATTGTATGAGGAAATGCTTGTCCCGACATATTGTGCCATCTTAGGTCGTGGAAAAGAAATGATCCTTAAAAGCCAGAGCCACATAGTGGCATTACTTGTCACGATTACAAAATATGTTAGCACCCGTTCGTGGAGGAGGGAATTGAATAAGCCACTAGAGTGAACACGGGAATTAAAAAAGTCATTTAAATCATGGAAAAATTAGTCATGTATATATAAATAACTCCTTAGAATTGAATATACTACTGGTGCTTCCAAAAAATGAAGTCGATCAACCATATCTGTAAAAGTAGTAAGTACAAACATCAAATAAATAAATAAATTTGACTGTGCTAATATTAAATTTCAATTAAAAATCCCAAAAAATAGTCATCTCATTAAATTGCACCTCTAGATGAACACAAAAACCAAATCTTAGTATTACATTTGGCTTCTTCGTATCCATACCATGTGTGGGATCAAATCAATAGATGAAGTAGATGCTAATGGCAATGAATGGGCAACTGATAACATCCACAAAATTAATGCCATAAAAGTGCGAAAGCGAGGCATGAGCCTGCTGGGTGCTCTTCATGGGAATCCCAAGATCGTGGAACGTTCATGGCCATAATCAGAAACTAGGTGGTGTTAGGGCTCCACTGGAGTACGTCAAGGGGGTCTTTAGAAGCTTGGAATTGGATGGAATTCTTTAGACAAATTAGATCTAAGGGCACCAACCAAAAGATTTGTGGATTCCAAGGGTATTGATTAAACTTGTATTTGCTGTCAAGAAGCTTTACTAACTCACAGCCATATGATCCCCCTGACAGCCACTGTCGAAGGGCACCAATCACCAATCGAATAATTTGTGGATTCCAAGCGTGTTTGTTACGGTCACGACAATAAACCTTTGACATTTGCTGTGAACAAGCTTTCCTAACTCAGCCATATAATCCTGTGAAACAAATGGTTTTGGTAAGAAATTTGTTATGGTGCTCCAGGAAAAGAACATAGCTTTCTCAAGCACTCTATTTGCGGAGTGGCTAATCAACTGCGGCTTCTCGACTGGGCTGGATACAGTCAGTGCAGTTTGGAGCTATAAGACTGCGGTTTCTCGACTGGGCTAGCTATAAAACTATGCAGTTTGTGCAGCTAACAACCGATCCAGTTTGCAGGGACTAGCTGCTACGCAGCCGATCTTGTTTCATTAGTTTCCCATGCAAAACCTCAAATTGTTAAATTTATTATAATTTAGTCTTACTTTCTTTTGAAACTCTTTCATTCTACCAACTCTACTAAGTTTACGAAGATGGGTAAATCTGCGAAAAATAAGCCATCTACGCAAATATCTCAATTGTTGGTTCTCGAAGGAATCGACGATAAACACTCAAATACATTTATTTATTCTAACACAATTATCACCGTCGGCGTTTCGTCATTGAATTGCCTATACAAGCTTTTCGAGGAAAAATGAACGAGAATGACATTGAAATCCCCACAGGCTAAGAAGGAGTTGAAGCCAATCCAGACACTATGCTCCTAGTAGCTACAAAGTCATACTTGCACAAAGTTGTTTCTCCAACAAGGCTTCTTCCTTACACGGACATGATAAGATGGGCCCTAGAACATGCAGATACTACAGGTATCTTATATATACTTCCCAATGTACCATTATCGATTCTTTCCGCTAAGAATATTCAAGTTATGTAAAAACTTATTGAGCTGAGCTAACTTATAATATTGCATTTTTGGAGAATTTCTTCCTAAGAGGAAAGTGTTGAGATTGAAAGACAAATGCCTCACATCATTAAGTATTAAGCATTGGAAAAATAAGGACCATAAGATTAAAGTAGAATCTTCTAAAGAATACTTTATTTTTTTAGTCAAATCTACTATAGGTATCTTATATATACTTCCCAATGTACCATTATCGATTCTTTCCGCTAAGAATATTCAAGTTATGTAAAAACTTATTGAGCTGAGCTAACTTATAATATTGCATTTTTGGAGAATTTCTTCCTAAGAGGAAAGTGTTGAGATTGAAAGACAAATGCCTCACATCATTAAGTATTAAGCATTGGAAAAATAAGGACCATAAGATTAAAGTAGAATCTTCTAAAGAATACTTTATTTTTTTAGTCAAATCTACTATAGGTATCTTATATATACTTCCCAATGTACCATTATCGATTCTTTGCGCTAAGAATATTCAAGTTATGTAAAAACTTATTGAGCTGAGCTAACTTATAATATTGCATTTTTGGAGAATTTCTTCCTAAGAGGAAAGTGTTGAGATTGAAAGACAAATGCCTCACATCATTAAGTATTAAGCATCGAAAAAATAAGGACCATAAGGTTAAAGTAGAATTTTCTAAAGAATACTCTACTTTTTTTTAGTCAAATCACTTTTTGTCTATATTTATGTTATGTTTTATATACTTTTTGGTAGGAAAATCATTTCTCATTTTTCTCTCGAGTGGGTTTTCCTTATACAAAGAGCTTTTAATGGTTTTGCTTTTAGTTGGGAAAATATACTCTTGGATAGTTTGACTCAACAGATTAATTATTTTCATCAAGTAAAGAATCCCTCTTATACTCCCCTTTTTTATATGTCTTCTTGTATTATGGATGCCATATGTTTCTCAATCTCATTTCCAGTGACAGTATGGAAATGGACACCTATTGAAACCCTCGCTATCCATTCGTACCATAATAAGCTTTGGAAAGAGAACTATTTCAATCATTTTTACGAGATATGCCATTATGTCGTAATCCCAATCTATGAAGCCCTATTTAATACTAAACCCCAAAGGCCGTCAGAAGAAACTAAAGGTTGCATTGAGAAAATTGGCAACTGGTACTCGGATTTTTTTTCTCTTACATTAGGATTTATGTTTGTTATTCTCCCCCACATGCCTTGCCTTTATTTGTCCCAGACCAATTTGCGTGTAAGGACGTCACTTATTAAATAGTTGAAACTGGAATAACAATTGAACTTTAAAATAATTCTAAAAAACTCTGGCCAAAATTTCGAGTCTATGTTGGCACATATACTCTCCAAAATATTGAACATGCTCGAAAGGAATTGATTAATTTCTTTGCACTTAAGCTAGCTACAATTCCTTTTTAAATTTCATGATTCTAAAGGCAATATTGCTACACATTGTACCCTAACAGGTGCAAAAAATTATTCTCGTGAAAATTCCATGTTTGATGATTTATTTCGTAGAAAACAATTTATGGTTTTTCGAGAAGAAATAAGGTCTTCCTTGCCTTTGATATTACAACAGAAAATAAGGGAAACAATGTTAACCAAAGCTTCCATGTAAAAAATGCTAAAGGTTTTTTGAAGAAAGAGTCCATGCAAATGGAAGAAATTCTTAATGAAGTCGTGGATGAGTTACTATTCAAAGATCCCACAATGCAAGAGAAATGGTAGGAGTTTGAAAAAGTTATTGCAAAACCTTCCTAGGAAACTATTCATGTTGATTCTTCTAGTCTTAGCTCAGATACAGTTCTTGATACAAGTCCTGAGGTTAATCCTGACAATATTCTTGTTGCAACAATTAATCCTATTTCCATTCATGTTTCAGCTACTACTTCTAATATTATTCAAAAATCTCCCGAGGAAATTCCTAAAGTCTCTCCTAGAACAACAATTCATATCTAAAGTAATGATAAGCATATTGAAGAACAAAGTTTAGGCTTATTTGATCAACAAGTCTCTGATAACAATGAAGCAACTCTGATTCTTATTAATACTTTAATCTAGAATCCAATCAGTGCCAAACCTGGTGATTCTTAGTATGAAGTGTTAGCAAGTTCTCTTCCCTTAGTCCATATGGAGTACATTCTATCTGTGGATATCTTTTATAGTCAAATAAAAAGGTTACTGTATCAAAGACTAGAAAAAGGAAAAGGACCAATGATCCAAGTTCAACAATAAAAGTTTCTCTACAAAATGTTTGGGATGGATCTCACCTCACTATAGAGCATGCTATTAGAGATTTAGTTGCACATATTAGTACATATGCAAATGCTAATATGGATTTTTTTGACAAATTGAAAGACTTTATTAAACAGAAGGATGATAAAATCAAGAATTTGAACAACAATCGTCACAACACAAAGATCAAGTGCCAATACAAAGGAAGGAACAAGAAGAAAAAATGAATAAAGTGCAATCTAAACTTCAAGCACAAAATCAGTAACAAAGTATTGAGATAAGTAATTTGCAAAATAAAATAAAAGAGATGGAAGGTAAGATTATTGATTTAGTTCAAATTGAAGGTCATTGAAATTAATTAACATTTTGTCATAGAATTGGATTATGTTTTGAAATATTACGTTAAGTACAAGTTCAATAGAAGTTGGTTAACTCCTTTCCTAATGATTTGGCACATGAAAAAACTAAATATGTTGAAGCCAAAGAAAGTAGTTGAATTATTGTCCTGGAAGTATGATGTTAAGAAACATTACCCCAACCTACTCAGAATCAACATGATGTAGGGGAATATTGTATTGAAGACTTGGAATGCAAATTTACTCTTTCCAAAAGATTTAATTCAGTCAACACAAAATATATATTCTCCCATTATGCAGTTTGTTCATCAATTGTTGAAAGAGACAGACCTTGAAACATAAATATCAAAAAAAAAATCATTAAAATCGGAGGTTTTGAAGATAAAGAGCTCGTGAAAGTAGAAATGAATTTCAAAGAAAATTTGAATAGGTATCTATACTCCATTTAGACACAGTTTGTAAATATCTGGTCAAAATTCAAATTCATGTTAACATGACTAGGTTGCTTGATGACATAATGAATGATGAGTTTTTAGTTATAGAAACATGATTCTACAACTGCAAAGTCAACATTCGATTCAATGTTCCCTCACAACTCTCTGACCTCCTGCAAATACATGCTCGTTGGAAGACTTCTAATGAATCTTGAATAGAAACTTCCTCTTTTGCCTCACTGTTATTTTTATCATCTCAACTAAACAAACTTCTTGTTTTTGTTAAATTTACTTTTATCATTGAGAAAATTTTAGAGAAAGAGCTTATCTTTCTAGTCTTTGTAATATTATTTAAGCAAAGACATGGCCCTGTGATCAGGGTTCTAAATTTTTGAAAAGAAAACACTGGATACATTATTGTACTTTTGTTTTCTTAATATCAAATATGAACCACTCGCGATTTCATGTTTCAACATAGAAAGGGAATTTCAGAATTATTACTATAGTTGTTTCTTCTCATTTCTTTCATTGAAATTGATAATATACTATTATGTTTTAGCATTGAGTAATTTGATAGATTTCCATCGATATGTTATTTTATTCATTTTGAAGCATAAAAGATACAATAATTATATGTGGATGATGTCAATGAATTAATTCATTTAATTATTTAAATTAATTAATCTTTTCATTTTTAGTTTTAGTTTCCTTTAATTAAACAAGATAACAAGTATCTACATTTCTTGTCATATGGTTATCTTTCGTTTTCACATATCATATGATGCATGTGTTATATTAGTAATACATATAGTTAAGATATGGTTATTTACTTTGTTTATTTCTATTGTATTGTAGTGTTATTTTTCGATGTTTATTTCTATTAGATTGTAGTTTTATCTTTCAAAATATTCTTGTTTAGTGTTTTTAGCTTTTTCCATATCATAAGATGTAGAAATTATTATGTAGATTTGAAGCTGCTCAATAAATTTAGTAAATCACAAGACTCGAAGCTACTCTATTGTTCTGCGGAATTCAATTCACAATCTAGAACACAAATCATAGACATGCAAAAATAAGCATCACACATGCACAAATATTTATTTAGGGGAAGCAACTGCTCAAAGCCCCTTCTTATATGTATTGCATTAATCAAAGAATAGAGATTAAATACATATGTTGCTCAAGCTTGAGCACAACCTGCAAGTGTATAGTCTATCCCTCTGCTTGGCTGACTGACTCTAGCCAACACTTAGCCAATTTTCAAGCCCTCCAAGCTCCTATTTCCTTGTGTTGTTCCTTGAGGAAATTATCCCCTATTATTTAGGAAATTCCCTCAATTGGATTGTGCAATTCCTCTAGGCTCATCCTTTGATTGCATCAACCACTTGTACACTTCAAAATAGTCTACAAATGATAGTACACTGCCTTGGAATCTCCATCTCAACTGGGTAACTCGAATTCTCTGCATGCATCAGTTATTTTGGGTTGATTGATTAGTTAATTGGTTGATCACTGAGTTTGGTTGAAGTTACACTTCCACAACTTGACCTTCCACGAGTTCCTCCAACAGTTAGAACTAGTTTAACTTACCATAAGTCATTTTAGCTTAAATAGATTGTTACAAATTAGCAATCAATCATATTGAACTGAACTCAAGCTTCCCCAACTCGAATTAACTGAGTTAACTGAGTGACAAGTGCCATGTCACCTCAATTAACTACCTCCAAGATTTCCGCTAAAATGGAAATTCGAATTTTCTCTAGTTTGATCAAGGCACAGTCAAATTGATATTTTCTTGTTTAATTTTCAACATAAGACTCCATATGTTGGAGCAAATATTAAAGGGTATTTGGACCCATTAAATCAGTTGAGATTACCATTCCAAACGGATAAGATTCATATTGGGGCTCTAACTTCTCAAATGTTGATTGTGGAATTTTTCCCCCTTTAATAGGTGGTTGGGAGGAATGATTGTGATCTTCCCCACCTAGGTTCAATTCTTGCAAGTGGCATGGTGATATTTGATACAATTGCTTATTATTTAGAATAATAGTCCCTCTAGTACTGAAACATGTATATTCCTCATATGGACTCTAAGGCATTTTTCATGTGTGAAACAATATAGTATAAAATAGATAATCTAAAGAACACAAACCTTTGTCTTTGTGATTGATTAATGTACATTGTCACAAGGCTCAATTTATTTATCAATCTATCTCATGTTCGTTATCAACTATATATTATTCATTCCATATGGATTTCAACTTGTTATCCATCTAAGTTGGATAACCTTCGTATTAGAGCTATATCTAATCTAAGTGCTTAACCAAATATTTTATTAGACCTTATATAATCTAATTTTTCGGTCACTTACATTTACCAATGTTTTTTAATCTAGTCTTTGATCACAAAACTAGGCTTGGCCATTTTAAATCAAAATCTTAAAAGAAAAGAAAAAAGTGAGCCATCATAAAAATTGAAGAAAATAACCAGAAATCAAGAAAGAAGAAGTAAGAGACGAAGAATATCAACTCTATCAAAATAAAGGATGGGCTTCTATATGTCGTGCTAGCTTAAGTACACAAACTAGGACATAATATTTGTATCAATCCAAGTGTTCATAAACTTATAAGAACAATACACTCTGTAGAGAACTAGGAAAAATTGGTTGTTACTTTCTAGGATTAAGTACTGAAGTTAGAAAATTAAAATCAAAACTTAGGATTTTAACAAAAGTTAAAGCTAAGCCAAGGAAACATGAAACATAACTCCCCAAGAGGGGTTCCCATCAACCACGCAACATCTTGCCAGCGATGAAGGAAACGAAGAATAATGAGGGGTAGTAGGCTACTCCACTTGGCAGCTTGCATGGCCACTAACTGCCATAAGGAGATATACAAGCTTAGTAAGGTTTTGCACACAAAGACTACAATCATGCAAGCAATAGGGAAGGTACATGAGCGCGGTGGTTCACACATTTGCATACCCAAAGCTCAAACTATGGAAATAGTTAAGCAGGGACAACATTATAATGCTGAGAAGTGGGAGGGAGGTCACAACCCAACTAACATAAGGAGCTTGGATTTGCTTCAAATTCGTCAACCGTGGCAGGATTCCTTCAGGCATTACAACTCTGGGCTATCAGTGTAAGCATATGGAGAATTTGTAGACAAAAGCCATAATTTTCACATTACATATCAGTAATTTAGGGTTCTTAACATTCTTGTAGTGCACTCTTTTTTCGCATATCTTTTTCATTCATGTTCGACCTCTTCATTCTTTTTCCCACCAACTCTTCTCAGTATTTGCATTATTTTATGTTTTCTCTATTATCCTATGTATGCAATTTTAGTTTCTGGTCCTCTATCCCCTTCCTTAACCCTATGTTCTTGGGGTGCTTCCTCTCACTAACTTCACTCTAATATTTCCTCTCGTCCTTGCTACCGATTGCACATCTCGCCCATTCTTTCTAGAGTTCCCGCCTAAACTTTCTTGTTTTTTCCATCTCTACCACTATCTTTACCCATCTCTTGATCCTCCACTTATTTCTTCAATGCACTCTCTCTCTCTCTCTCTCCTTGCCTTATCCCCCCCTCTCTGGTATCCCTTGTTGCCACTCCCTTCTTCATAATGGTTTGATGTTGGCTAGTTGGACCCTTGCGTTGTGGCCAAAGAGACAGATTTGGGGCCCCCTTTTCTCCCACATTTGGCCACATTAGAGAAATTTTGAGGTGAAAAATAAGCCTCAAAACAAAAATGTACAACCAAAATCAACTTTATCAGAACAATAAGATTCAAGATAATGATGTCAACCATGGGGGGATGAATCACCATTTTTGAAGTAAAAAGGTGAAAAGATAAAATAATAAAAAAATAAGAACCTACTTTTTTAACTCAAATTTTCAACTTATCTCCCAACAATTTTATTCACATTTTGAGTGGGAGCACTCGTTGGGTGCGGAATTTAATTCCCCTTCCAAGGAGTACCCATGTTGCATACTTTCAATGGACACTGCTACATAGAAAATGGGAAATACATGAAAAAATGTGATCGCAATTATGTTTTTTCATGTATTTCTCATTTTTCATGTAGGAGGGTCCATCAAAAGTATGCAACATGGGTACTCCTTGGATTAGGAATTAAATTTCACATCTAACAAGTGCTCCTGCTCAAAATTTGAGTAAAACTATGGGGAGATAAGTTGCAAATATGAGATGAAAAGTAGTTTTTTTTTCTTTCTTTTTTCCTCCAAAATTTGATGAGGAAATCAAATATTATTTTATTATTTCCACTATTATTTTATAATATTCCTTAGGAGGCCCATTTTAGACCTCAAAATTTCTCTAATGGGTTGGATCACATGTTTATTCCTCACATTCACGTGGAGTAGGAGACTAGGAACTAGATACCTAATGTCATAAATTCAAAAAGAGCCAGAGCATTTACTTATATGCAATTTATTAACTTATATTGACATGTTAAAACTCTCATGGGAAGAGTTATAACCGAAATAGCAAATACTTAACATGAGCTTATGCTTCACATGGTCGAGCTCTTGGAAAAAATGGATAGTGTAAACAAGAAAGTCACTATGCTGACCAAGTGAATCACTAACACCGACCCCTCATCATTGAGCACTCATGGCGATCCTCAACCACTCGATCAGGCGCATAATCCACCTGAATGAGAGAATTCAAGGCTCAAGCTCGGGCTAATAAATTATTTCTTAATATGGCTATGTTTATCACTTTATGTAATGTTGTATATGTAGTTTTTTTTGTCTGTTTTATGCTATCACATCAACAAATTAGAAACAATCTAAAATTTTTGACTTTATGATACTAGTCTAGTTTCCCTAGTGGCAGACCATTAGAGGCTATCAATATTGTAAATATGTGTTTTTTGCAATAATATAATATCTTTGACCATATAAAAAAAGGAAGCATGATCCATAAAATGTCATGGATATTCCACTCTATAGTTCATCACAGTAGATTTGATAAAAATATATTTAAACATCCAAAATCTACATTATTAGGGTTAAATTTCTCTTTAGATTTATGGATTTGTAGATTATTATTGATTGTGCATGCCAACAAAATAAAACTATGCAGAAAATAGAGAAAAAAAAAAAAAAAAAAAAAACTCACAAACCACGATTTCACACGAGATATGACCTAGGAAACCCTTTAAAAAAAAACCGAGTTGGAAGGTGAGGTTGCTCTGCTATCTTTCTCTGAATAGAAAATGGTTGTGAGCAGAAATAAGTATGGCCTATGGCTCACGATTTACTAGAGTGCACAAATCCTCTTTGTGTGCTTTATCTCCTATCCCACTCATCTATTTTTTCTAATCTATGTGTTTCTCGCAGTGACAACACTTGGTGACACACTAGTAGAACTCCGACTTCTCTGCCTTGGTCAACTCTTTTGTGCAGGGTCTAGTTCTTCAAGGAGTATTGATTCATTTTTTAGATTACCATGGCTTCCCCTCTTACCCCGTGCATAAACATAGTTCCCTTCATTCCTTTACTTGGTTAAACACAAATATAAGATCAATGATCACACAAAGTTTCTAATCAGGATAGGGTAATGAATTTCACGAGCTTTATATTTTAGAGTATAGTTTTTCATCTCTGGGGTTTCTCCCTTTCCAGAAGACCTCGACAATACCCAGTGGAGTCATTGCAGGAACACAAACATTGCTCTGCTTCCAGCGAGCCTTGACAGTACCTCGGCAGAATTGCTTGCTTCACCTCTCTACACAGGAAGCCTTTCTCTTCTTTCATCTTTATTTATTTATTTAAAAGAGGATTGTGCATCGACACATATTAATTTTTGAACGAAAGAGGGATACCTACTTATTAAGAGCATAAGAGGTTGTCCCTTTAGAGAAGCATATGTAAGACCTCTGATATTGGTTTACTGGTTAATTTTTTCCCCTTGTCCTTCTCTACTTGTTTGGATCAACTTGAAAACACCTAAAGGCAAAACTGAGTGCAGTCATGAGGTTTACATAATAGACATGGGATCATTTTTCAACGCAAAATTTTCTTAACACAACAATTGTATTTTCTGTCGGAACATCATTGACCAAAAGATGTAACCCAGACAAGGAAGAAGGACAAAGAGTTAGCCAAATGTTCCAGTTTTAGAAAGTCCTTTTTTATTTTGCCACATTCCCTTTGAGTCGACATAAAATCTTCGTGAGTGCATTCTTTTACACAAGCTTGGACAAGCATAGCACGTTCCATCAAGATTATGCCTGTGTGATGTCCAATGCATGTCGACAGTCAGTGCACACTGACAACGATAGTTTCTCACATTATAACTACATTTATACTTCTATTCGGTAAGTTTTGCAAACTATCGCTCCCATACACCTTTGTTTTCACGAGTACCACTTTCATGGTTTTGGTTATCGCTTTCGCTTGATTTTACAATAACTAGTGTCTTCTTCATGTTATCTTTGCTCTGCCATGTGTTACTTTCGCTGTCATTCACACATCGCAAGAGTTGTTCAAACTTTATTAATTGTCATTTTTTTCGCATGTTAGTTATGACACGATGTATGAATGCTTATTCTGGTGGTTTCAAGGGGTTATTTCTGTGTGAATGAGTTGGTCTAAACATTTAAATATCAGTTGCACCCATTCCCAAAGTTTTAAGCAATGTCGCACAAGTGTCATTACGGTCGTCGTAAAGTGTATCTTAAGTGTCGCATTTGTTGTAAAGTTGTCAGATAGAGGGAAATGAATTGTTCATGTTTCATGGATGATCTATGTTGGTTGAGTCGTCAATTATTCTAAGTGTGTGATATCAATCAAAGTCCTATCATTGTTCACAGCAGTCTCACTAGTCTCACACTTAGCCATTTCTGGAAAGGCTTCCCGACTAAGCAACCTAGCTTCACCCTGTTACGCAGTATTTTGTCATGCCTCCTACACTTCCCTATGTCATACCTTGTAGTGCCTGAAACTTGGCAATCATGCAATGTACCCATCCTGATATATAGTTTAGATCTTCCCAGAAACACTGATGGAAACATGCCTTGAGCCTTCCTTGAAGAAGTAAGCTCTAAAACCCTAATTTCAGGATCAACGCGACTGTGACACTAGCAACTAGTGTTGGTGACAAGTTGCACCATACTGGCCTTGCACTAGCTACGCGCATTTTACTTGGATACTCTCATTGATCCCTAAAAGACAAGTTTTCCCAAAGAGGACAAGAAGCTTTGTGACCTAGAGGCTTCCAGAATGGCGAGTTGGAGGTTGTTCGGTGTGGATGTGGTTGAATTCTCCCAATATTTTCCTTTGATCTTATCCCTATGAGCTACCTTCTTGAGATGAGGGCCTTCTCCTATCTTTGGAGAGATCCTAACTCCCTTTCCTTGCCTATATATTCATCCTCTCCCATTCCCAAATTGTTGGTCTTGGTTATTTTAACCCTTATGCTGAGATAGTGCCTACATGCTACTCATTTGGCTTGGAGAAGGAGTGCTTGGAGAGCTTGAGCTTGGACTTGGACATTCACTCAAGGAGATATTATTGACATCAAGGCTTGATTTTATGCTTCCTCCTTTATTTCATTAATATATACAATTGTTGGTCCACTTTCCATAAATGTTTGTGTTAATGCATCATTTATCTTAATGCTCCTTGATATGTTAAGTATTACTTTCGATTATGCTTGTTCTACTTGTATGCTTTGTTGTGTCTTTGATCTCTTGTGTAGGTATCTAAACGTTGTGAGTAGTAGAGCGGAGCTTGAGGCACAGGAGATTCGAGGTATTCAACAAATGAGTACGTTATAACATTAGAACGAGATTGGCCATCTTCCTCTTCTCTCATTTCAATTGTAATTTAGGAAAGTGCCCTTATAGATTGTCACGTAGGTTGCTAGTCCCACTCATTGGGCTAGAGGGATCATCTCTGTCTACAGAGAGGATTTTCCTAGACAAAAAAATGGCGACTCCGCTGGGGAAGCTATAACCCTTTCCATCCATTCCTTCAATCAGATTCTCTGATGAGTTTGACCAATCGTCAATTTCTTGGCTTGTTTCTATCACTGTAGCTATTTGTAGTCATTGACTGTTGCCTGATAATGTTTATATTTCTCTGATCTTGAATATTTTTGTATTTTTTCTTTAGTTTTCTCGCCCAATGCGTTTTTTTCTCTGACAGAAGTGCTGCTTTTAAATTTACAGTCGCGCTGATATGCTTTGCATCACCATTTTTCCTTTAACAGACACGCTAATCCCAGAGGATAGAAGAAAATCAGGGTTTCTTCTTATTTTTAGTGTTTTTGACCACTATCAGTGATTTTCTAGTGTGACTACAGTGTATGTGTCTTGATTGACATCCTTGTGTGATTGTGATTTGTCTCTTAGCTTTGTTGAAGTGTTTTTTGAAGATTGAGTGTTTTCTAGGATTTCTAGGGTATCTAGGTCACCCTTCGCTCATTTCTTGGTCTGTCTCTTTGAGATTGATTGTTTCCATTTAGGAGTCTTACTACCGTCAGGACATTGTTCTCAAGTTGCTCTCAATTCGTGATTGTGAAGAAATTTTCATTAGTATTGAGTCATATTGATGCTTTGAAGATTGTTTTTGCTCCATTGTCAAGCATAGATTACAATTGCATGCTTTGGAAGGATTGAAAATGGATGCTTGTTTGATTTCTTTGTTTCGAAAAGAAAAGTGAACGATTTCCTCATTTAAGTGTTTTTGAAACAATTTGCATTCGAAACGATAAGTGAGTGAAATTTTCATTTTAGTTGTTTTGGATTGCATTTTCTCCTTTGCTCATTGCATTAGTTTGCGTTGTTGAATCAAAGTGAAAAGGAAAAGATAAAATTAGTGCATCTTAGTGAAAAAAAAAGTGATTTTTTTTCTTCTTTCAGGATTGCATCTTGGCATTGCATTTGCTTGTGAAAGTGGAAGATTAGATCTCATTTTTTGCATTCTTGCATTGAAAAGATAAAGAGTTGTGTTTTAATGCATTTTGCTTAATTGATGCATTATTTGGTTGTCTCTCTTCCTTCATTAATTTAACCTTCATTAAATGAAAATATTTCATTTTAATCATTTAGTTGCATCATAGGTACAAGTGACATCATTGAGCCATCAAACTGAAACCTAATTGAAGCTAAACT
This sequence comes from Pinus taeda, assembly GCA_000404065.3. Classification (NCBI taxonomy): domain Eukaryota; kingdom Viridiplantae; phylum Streptophyta; class Pinopsida; order Pinales; family Pinaceae; genus Pinus; species Pinus taeda. Next base: position 109,224 of record APFE030533798.1, on the reverse strand, counting down.
TAAAATTTACCTCAATTAACCTAAGGAGAATTTGTAACCTAAATCAAATATCTAGAGGTCTAGGCTAGAGATGTGTTCTGACATCTTTAAACATAGCAGTTGTCATTAGCTGCCTGCAGTGTATCTTGGGGGTGAAATCTCGTCCCAATATGGAAGTATATCGAAGGTTCTCTAGTACTTTCACGGGTATAGGAGTCACTTCAGTATGATAAGTATATAGGGATGCTCTCATTAAACGGTTTTGCATTAGACAACGCTAACACAGATTTGTTCTCCCCGTACCGTCGAGTATACATTGGGAGACCCCACTAGGTTTTTATCTTTTAGCCACAGGGAACCGAGTCAGCCACCTTGTAAACGTGATACACCGAACACAAAATTTGGGGAGATCGATCGTCGTACGTCAAGTCCTTTGTTTCGGCTAAGGTGTATATAATGGTTCACGAATACTTGGTAAACCCTCTTGCCTAGCATTACCCATTTTGATTTATTTGTTGTTTCATGTCATGAAATTAACTACCAATGATAACATTTCAAACCCATGCAATTGCTTCTTGGCCCCATATTGAGTAAATTGCTTGTAAATTTTAATTTTAATCAGCCCTCAACAAATCATCTCTTCTCCTTCTACTCTTGAGAGAAAGTCATCATGGTTGAACCATTGATTTCACCGCATAGTTCCCCTTCATTTTCTGATACTAAAGGGTCTTAACAAGGAGTTCATCTTGAACTTTCACAGCCACTTGAGGCTCAAGGCTTTGAACTTGGAATTGTCCCAAACATCCAACACCTTGCTTCTCGTCCTCCACCTCGAGATTCATCGTCAGCGCCGAAGTCTGATACAAAAACTCTGAAAGTCCACAGAGGTTTGTTTTATACCCTCTGAATCCACTATTTGATCCAATTGTGATATTTCCTCAACACCCTTATAGTTTGGAGAATTTTCGGCGAAATCACATAATTAATCATTTGTCGACGCGTTTCGAACCAACTAGTGTGGTTCATCGCCAGGACAAGTTGAAGAAACAGACCCAGTTTAGCATGTTAAATAGTCTAAGCAGAGACTCCAACGGCTAAAAAGACTAACGACTACTTTTTTACTCAAAGACCCCTATCAAACTTCCATTAATTAATTTAATATTAATATTCTTCTTACTATTACCATTATTCTTCATATATAATATTTTATTTATGGAGCTACGTTAAACTAGGTAAAAAATAAAATAAATCAATGGTTAGTTATTAACAATAATTCATTT
>APFE030533798.1:50870-107640 GCA_000404065.3 Pinus taeda | reverse complement strand
TATAAATATGTTAAAATAGCAATAGGTTGTTAAAAACCTAGGCTAATAAACAGATAAATAAATACCTTACATTTTAAGGATAGTTTAAATTTTTTAATTATTCGCTTACTCATTAAAATATATATATTATGATTAATATTCTTAGGTTGCTAATAACAGATATATAAAATTAAAACAATTTTAAATGGTAGGTCTAAAAAATAATATTAGAATATAAAAGGATAATTTATTAGATTATTCATTCATTGCTTATTAGTAAAAATAATAGTATGTTATCAGATAATTTCATGAATAATATTATCCCAATTATAATAATTAAGTTACAAATAATAACACTCAATAATTGTAATAAGGATAAAACAATTAATGGTTCGAAACTCATTTTATTAAACTCTTATTAATAGCTTATAAAACAAAAACTAAAAGGTAAACAGAAGGGATTAAATTATACTAACACCATTATACTATTAGGGTGATAAGATTAAAAGGGGAACAAATCAAATCAAGAATCAAAGCAAAAAGTTTTTTTAATAAACTAAGGGAAACAACCTCTAACGGAAGGAACCAAGAAACACAAAGATATTAAAAAGAAGGGACCGCGGAGGCCAGGAAGACACGGCTGGGACCCAGCAGCTGCTGATCTTCCAGCCATCATCCCTATTAAGATTTTCCGGCCTTTTTTCAATTTCCAGGGCTTCTCTAAACTTGCGATGGCGAAACTGAGCAACTTTAGCAATGACTTGAGCCTCTTCAATACAGACATGATGCATCGTCTTCTCGGCATGTTCAGCCAGGGCTGAGCACTTGGTCCTTCCATGCCTCAAGTCAGCCGAATGCTCGCTGATCCTTTGATTGATAGAGTGACCTGTCTCACCAATATATGGTGTCCCACAAGAACAAGGAATGACATAGATGCCCTTCATGTCTTTAGGGTCAATAGGATCTTTTACAGACCTGAGGGAGCTACAGATAGTATTGAGAGGTCTAAAAGTTGCGGGCACATCAAAATTTCTCAGAATCCTCGCAATCCTATCAGTGGTCCCTTGGATATAAGGAAGGTTAACCCCCATGACACGATCGTTAGGATCCCTACGGATTCCTTCTTGCTAGCTATTTCCACTTATGGATTCAGAAGGTGAGATTCCAACCTCTCCTCGAGGTCCTCCGGAAGTCTCCACTACTCACACTCCTAATTTTGATGATGAGTCTGAATACGACTTTCCTCCAGATGTCTTTCCTTATGTAGGATGAGTTCCATCTCAACCATCTTCTGAAAACAATGAGCCTATGCTTCCAGATGGTTATACAACCTTGGCTCAATTAGTTTCAAGAACTCCCAATGCTTCTTCATTATACCAAAATCCAATTTGGTCATTAAATGCTATGCCTACTTCTAGTTTGTTCATTCCTAATGTTACCTCTCAAATACCTATGTAAACTGTCGTTACTTTAGTTTTGATTCAACCGACGATTCCGTCATAACCATTACCATCATTTCAACCTTCCATTTTGGTGCAAAAGACTGTTTTAGTTTATACATTTGTAAGTTTCTAAGTCCCTCCATCAAGTGGCCAAAATGTACCACTGCCTCATTCACAACCCGGGGGGAAAAATCCCAACTTTCCTCTTGTGTTTGGTGGAACCCATGTGAGTGGATCACAACCTCAATGGTTGGAGTGGGTCAACCTAATCCTAGTGGTATTCCTAATCCCGTTGGTCCATCTGGAGCAGGTAATAACTAGTATCAAAATCCGTACATGACCTAAATACCCCTCCAATAGTCTTATGTTCCATATGGTTCACAAGCACTGCAAAATCCACCTTATATTCCATAAGCAGGTCCTCATGTGCAACATGGTTAAAATTATATTCCTCATGCATATTGTCGAACCCCATTTGGAACTTACCAATACCCATAGGGAATCCCTTAAGGAACTCTCCAACAACCTTTGTAGCAACAAGGCTAGCCATTGCATCAAGAAACACAATTTGTTCAATTACCTAATCAACCCTTGAATCCATAAGGTCAGCCATTGCAGAAACAAGGTCAACCCTTCCAACAACAAGCTCAACTTGTACATCAACGAGGTCAAACCTTGCAGGAACAAGGTCAACCCCTGCAGCAGTAGGGACAAAAACTTTATTACCAAGGTTAGCAGGTACAACAACCTCACAATCCATATGTCACACATAATTTTTATCCTCCTTATGGTTACCAACGGCTTATGGTAGGTCAATATCAACCCTACCCTAGACAGAATCCATCTTATGGTCAAGGTACCCCTTAGTTGGGGGAAAATCAAGCCCCTTATGGTCAAAATCATCCACTTTGGGGGCAGAATTCTTGCCAACAAGGTTGGAACTAACAAACTGGGCCTTATCCAAGGCCTTATATACCTTTCAATCCACAATTGCCATTTTTAGCGACGTTGGAACTGCCCGACGTCTCGAGGATTACTAATGATCCAATTATTCATTCACCTTATTGGCCTCCAGTTCCCACTAAAATTCCAAGCGATTGCCCCAAATTTGAAGGAAACCCTAAAGAGGACCCTCAAGCCCATGTTATGACATATCACTTATTGTGTTCTTCAATTCCTACATTGATGATTCTGTTCGCCTCTGCCTCTTTCAGCAAACCTTGACAGGTGTTTCCACCAAGTGGTACGTCAAGTTGCCTTGAGGTACTTACGCAGACTTCAACTCTTTGGATATGGCCTTCCTCACCCACTTCCAATTGCCAGTTCGTTATGAAACTGGTACTCATTTTCTAACATCTCTGAATTAGGATACCGCGACCCATATCTTTGATCATATCCATGAATGGAGATGTTGACGTCTCCTCATCAAATTTGAAATCTCTAATGAGTTGTTGACCAAATGGTTTACCAAGTCATTCGTAAACAAAATTGCTAAAGATATATCAATGGGTGGTTGTGTTACCGAGGACCAGCCTATTTCCCGTGCCCAATATTTGGATTTGGTCTATTCCCAATCCAGCACATTATATGAAATGTTTCCTGATGCTCCAAGACCATCTTCGGATCCGTCTTCTTAGAAGTCTCCTAAAGTACCACCTATTGATGGTATAATTGGATCAATATCCCAAACCTACACCAAAGCTTCTTCGAAACAAAATTTATTTCGAATACTAGTTGTAGTCATCCTTCGAAAAATCCATCGAATCCTAGTAACACCTCCTAGGTCAATGTCGTTCAATCTACCATGGCAGATAAAGCATCGAAAGGTAAGAAGAAGGGTAAAGGTAAAGAAAAATACGATACCCCGAAACAGGATCCTCCTAAGTCATCTACTGATGATGCCTCCAAACGAAAGCCAAAATATCCTTGCCTCATTGGTGAGGAAGATCATTATACCAAGGATTGTCCCCAACGTGTTGAAGTTAGTTGTTTATTGAAAGGGACCCCGACTGTTTTGAAAGATCCATTCCCATCTCAACAGAGTCAGTTGGTAGACCAACCACAATCCTCTACCTCATCTGGTTCTTAGGTTTACATGATGGTGGGTTCATTGCCTATCTTTGTCACCACTCGATCAAAAGATTATCAAACCCTTCAAAAGAAGATGGTGGAAAAAGAAGCCACTGATATACCTTCTACTTCTGCTCCATGTAGTTCTGGTCCTCTCCATATCGAGAGACCTAATAATGAATCTATTATCTGACAGCCTCGCAAAGGTGTGATTCAGAAGTCGTCCTATAATCTAAACGCTAGAGATGCTCAACATTACAGTGTTGTCGAAGATTTAGCTCAAGTGCCTTTGGTGAAGTCTACTTTGGAAGTTCTCCAAACTTGTCCAATGCAGCAGAAATCCATGTTCCTCCTCTTCATCATCAGATTTCCTTTTTGATCCAAGTCATTATAAAAGGAAAGACGATCCATCAGACTATCATTGATGAAGGTGCTTCCACCTACTTCATGTATGTTTCATGTTGGAAAGATATTGGCTCTCCACCTCTTAACTAGTCCCCGAATACCTTGGAGACCTTTGATGGTAGAGGCTCCCGTCCTTATGGTATTCTCACAAGTTTTCATATCACTTTGGAAGAGAATACTGTCGAGTTAGAAGTGGAAGTCATAGATGCGAATATGAATTACAATCTTCTACTTGGGTGAAGTTGAACCCATGCCATGTTTTGTGTGGTTTCTTCTTTGTTTCGGGTGCTCCTTTTTCCTTATGAAGGAAAAATTGTCACCATCGATCAATTGTCCTTTTCTCTTTGGATGCCTCAAATGGTAGCATCTCATATGTGGGAAATACTAATATCCCATATGAGAGCATGGGGGCAGGTCTTTTCAAAGATTATGCTTTAATGAAAACTTTTTCTCTCCCACCTCCGCATGTCGCCTTGATCAACATGATTTCTATTTGCTCTAACCCGTGGATCATTCCTTTACCGGATCATATTGATTCATTTGGTGACGCTATGCTGCTAAGTCCTTTAGAACAAGCTTATCATGAAATTGTATCAACTTCAACGACAACTTAAAAAAGTCACGATGTTCTCAGTATGAACCTAGATACCTATTCACGATCTCCTTGTCTTGGTTCTTGGGATTCTCTGAATCCCTTGAATGAGATATTACCTACAGACGAAATTATTGTTGAGGTTATGTCTCTTGACGAAACTCCTTGGAATGATGTTCATCATCGTTCCTCGTTTCTTCAAAGTCTAAGTGAGATTCCTTCGTGTCTCGGAGATTTTGTTTCTCATAACCCGATGCACCCACTTCAAACACCTGTTCTGATACACAAGGTCTTGTCCAAAGGTAATATGGGAATATTACTACAACCTTGCCCATTGACATTTTAGTCCAGACTGAAATAGTCAAAATCTTTCAACTGGGGTTATCTTTTCCTCATTATGAGATTAATATTTCCTCATCTCCTTTGATGAGATTTTCTCATTGAGTTTTTACCATTTTCCCATTATTGCAATGGGGTATTCATCCTATGACTCGTAACCCTCACTCACCCGGCGGGCATTGGGGCATAGCCATTTATGAGTGTTATTCCACTTTTTGGCCGAGTTAATGCTTGCATGTCACGCTAACAGTGAAACTTTAGTTTCATTCTCTGTTGATCAATTACCCAAGTCTGAAAATGGGCTCCATCTGAACTTTTTACGCATGATCATCCATGTCAATATACTTTTGTACATTAGCGTGTGAATTCATTGGTGCGTAGTTTTGATTTTTTGGTGTGATTGTTTGATTTGCAGACATGTTCCTTTTGCTTACCTTATGTTCCACTCGGTTTGCAGATGTCTTCAAACCATTATGTTGGTTTTGCCGATGGTGCTTGCCGTAGCACACGAAACTTATCTTCCACAGCTTGGGCACTCTTTGCCCCTGATGGCGAGTTGATCGATTTACAAGGTATTTCCCTGGGACGAACAACTAATAATTTTTCCAAATATAGTGCAATTATTGAACCGTTATCAGAAGTAGTTTCCCTTGGCATTATAAATTTAGTTGTTAATTTGGATTCACAATTCGTTGTGTTACAATTAGATAATCATTACTTATTAAGAAATCCACAAATTTTTCATATGTATCTACGTTTTCAATTACTGGAAAGAAATTTTGATTATATCACATATCAACACATTCCACAGAATTTGAATACATTAACAGATGCATTAGCAAATTATGTTCTTGATAGACATTTGCGTAATGTATAAGACTGATCCCATCATCATGATACGTGGACACATAAGTAGAAGATAAAAACATGCATATCTATATCTATCTATCTATCTATCTATCTATCTATATATATATATTGTGTCTGTCAAATTTTGTTCATCAAAATCTCAAAAAATAAGTGTTATGGGACACATGGCTTTCAAAGCCTACATAGTGCAAAAAACACGACTAGAAAAGACTATTCGCCCACATGATTCTCTCGATAGCATGAGATCGCTTTGATCACTCGGCCTAAAATCCAACACAGTCTCGCAGACATTCCTACTATATGCCTCTAGTATCGCAGTCACACATCATCTATAGTTGCGTATTCTGGAATCCCTCAGGTGATCACTTCCAGATTTCGTTCCATCTCTACCATAGGATCTGCTCCTTCCTCATATGGGTCATCCTCTATATGATGTCCTACTCACCGTGCTATCGGTGACATGCTAGGAGGCCTTTATTGTCCTACATCTGCACATTTATCACAAGTAAAACCTCAGATACATGTTAACAAAAAACTTATAAAACTTGAAAAAATTCCAAAAACAAGTTTTACCTCCATCAGTCCATTGTTCACCTAGTGGTATAGGTAGATCTGGATCCCATCTGGAATTTGTGCCTGCATAGGCATAGTCATCCACAACGATTAGTTGTCAGCGCAACCAACCGAAGAACTGCAGAGGGAAATGCATCCACTGACCCCCCCCCCTCTACGAGGCATGATATCACTCCTTCTGAGCAACCTCAGATCTTGTGGAGAAGGATCTGACACCTCTGTCCACTGATATTGAAATAGGGGCACGGGCTCCAAAAAGAAAGTGACAAAAATCAAACCAAAGCCGAACTGCGTCAAGTTTCCGAACTTGCCTTTGGTCAGTGGAGGAGAAGTAAATGAACCTGACCCATTGGGTTATGAATATATTAGATATTCTGGTATTGAAATTGATGGAATTGAAAGTAACCTTTCCTATCCGAAATTAACAATCTTAAAAAGATTGATCAAATCCCTATTTGGTATGATTGAATGTTCAATCGGATCATTGTTAAATATCTTCTCCCTTCCTTGGATAGAAGAGATATAGATCCTGAAGTAAGTCCATTCCAAGCCAGAAATCTTCCATTTTGTCTTTCCAAAAATGATCAAACTCTGTATGAATACGTCCAAGATTAAGGTAATCTAAATACTCACCATACAAGAGCTTCTTCAAAGATATTCTTATTAAAGGAACATATGATTCTGCTGCTAAACTTTTGACCAAATAAGGATCGTCCAGTTAACATAGGACCTATCAGTAAAATTCATTGCCTCTTCATGTTGGCCAACAATCCCTCACACCAGTTGAACTCTATTGGAGTAAGGTTATCCACCGCATACTGGAATTGTGGTTTTGAGTACTCATGCAAAGCATGTGACCCAGCTATACAGGCCATGGCGTGTAGAATTTTCCTCAAGGGAATATTGTTAATGGTAAGTATTTTCACCTTCCCACTCACTATTGTCTCTGCACCTAGGAAATGCCTTTTGATTAAGACGTTGGTGCTCTCATCTCCACCACGAGATCCAAAGAGTTGGACTCTTTCTGCTCTCCTACACAATCCAGTAATGATGTAGATATCAACTACTTCCATCTCTAGTTCTTGGTCTCCAATGATGAATATCCGTCGATCAATTCCCATAAACTGATAAGATAATGTAGCAACTCGTTTTTAGCTCTGAATCCTAAGGTTCAGAATAATTTTAATAGCCCGCAGTTCCTCAAAGCATTGACAAATTCAGGATATTGGGCAACCTGGTGATCTTCTGCCTCATGGTTTCTTTCCATCCATTCAATGACCATGTTGTCAAAATATCCTGCAAAAAAACCATTAACAACGATGAAATTCCTTTTCATGAATTAAAAGCTCAAAAATTTCACTCAAAAGAGAAGATTTCTCTTCAATTTTTCGCCCTGCGATGAGTGCGACTGTTTTAATTAATCTTGCATTGGCAGTGTGAGAGCCTTCTGGGCTCAGGGGCGATTAGTGCGGACATGATGAGCAAACCCGAGTTGATCACCCCCGATTTAAAATTTTGAAATCCTCTCTTCCAGCTGATAAAAAACCTAAGAAACAAGGGAAAAAGGAAGAGCTCTTACCTGCAGCTGACAGTTCATGAAATGATGCCCTGGATCTCCCACACTGCTTGTGTGAAGAATCAAGGAAAATAGGGAAAAATGTGCTCTCCAATTTACTCCAATTGAAAATGGTAAAAATGTTTTTACTTTTAGTCTATTTATAAGTTTTAAAATGCCTTTTTACCAATATTTTATTATTTTCCTCGATATCAGTGATGAGTGGTTGTCTTTGTGCAGTTATAGGTTCTTTTCTGTGGTTATAGTGATCATTTTTCACTGATTCAACGAGATTTTGTTTTCTCTTTTTCGGACTTGTTAAAGATAAATGAAAAAGTAACCCCCTTAGATTCATCTTTAAGCTCTTTTTTGACTCTCTAAATATGAAAAGATTGTCGAGTACTTGTCCTTTCAAACTCATTAAATTAAATGAATTGACGTTGTCTCAGTGTATGTTTACCCTTTTTTCTGGCTGAGATTGACTATTTATGAAAAAGGTACACGTTGGTCGACACGGTCAAGAGGTTCTCTCGAATATTGTTTTCTACATTTTCGGATTCGAGAGACAAATTACAAAAAGGGACATGATGGAGTTTTTTTTTTTTTCGTCTCTTTTCAAACTCTCTAAATATGAGAAAGGCATCGAGTTATTCTTCCTTCGGACTTGTTAAAATTAAACGACGAAATACTTTTCGCTATGACGAGATTGATTTTCTCCTTCCTAGGACTCATAAAACTTACTAGGATGGATTCATTTGAAGAATGAACTTATACGACAAGCATATGTTATACCCTTCAATCTTGTGATAAAAATAATTGGGGTACTCATTAGAAATAGTGGGGAAAAATGAAAGTGAAACATCTCTTGTATAAGGAACATATCGCTCTTGAACATGACAGTCGTCTGCATCTTGTTTTGGGTTTGGGATATCCTCACTCAATCACTTGTCTTTCCGAGTTTGGGTGATCCATTTTGCCTCTCATCTGATTATCCTATTTCATCATCATGACCCATGGTCCTATGTTGAGTCAAATGTTGCCACACTTTGGATTCGTGTCACCGATATGTTAAAGAGAAGTCCTATCTACAGTTTGTTACCTATACATTATCTGACCTTTTGCTACAATCATTATCATACTTATTCATTTCACTTTATTCTGTGTTTCATGTCGATGATGGGGGGAATCATCATGACCCTCCTTTGATGGGTTGCTTCCTGTCGACTTCAACTCATTATTTAGGAAGATGACTTAGAAACTCCCTTTCAGTACCTTAGAGCTTGCACTCCTTAATGGCAAGTTCTTTGCATCCGACGATAGGTTTTCACTATTGACCTTCGATCGGGTGATTCCACGAGTGTTCAACATCAGCTTCATTTTCACATTCAATGATTGTAATGTCGTACCTTGAGGACCATTGTCATTATTGTTGGTTCCTCTCATGCCTGTTAACAATCCACATCATTAACTGGTAATCAGGTGGTTTTCTAGCATGTTCGAATTTGACACATTCATTCACATGCTAGAATTCGTACTTTGATGGGGTTGGGATGGAGCGCAAGACCTTGAGTTTTTTCTGATATAACTCAAGTTGGGTGGAGTTATGTATTGTTCATGATTGTATACATGTTTCTTCTATATGGATGGATGTGACCATATTGTGGGACTTTATATTTATGATGATGATCCTTCTATATCAGATGGCTGCGTCCATGCCTTGGATCTTAGATTTACAGATGATCCTTTTCATTTGGATGGCTACACCCATACCATGGATCTTTTCACATAGTCCTTTTTATCCGGATGGTTGCATCCATACCATGGATTCATGTTTTGACATCATATATGTATATGTATATGCATCCTTCATTTGCAAGTCTCCTGACAGTGTTTTTTCTCATCCTTGCAAAAGCTCTTAAAGCATCTCATCCATTACTATCTATTTTGCCTTCATGCTTTAGGGGGAATTTGTTACACAATGTTTTGTCGTGCCTCCAATTCCTTGTGTCATACCCTGAAGTGCCTGAAACTTGGAAATCATGCAGTGTACCCATCTTGATATACAATTCATATCCTTCCTATAACACTGATGGAAACATGCCTTGAGCCTTCCCTGAAGAAGTAAGCTCCAAAACCCTAATTTCAGGATCAGCGTGGCTCTGGCATAGCAACTAGTGCTGGTGACAAGTTGTACCATACTGGACTTGCCCTGCTATCGCACTTTTTACTTGGATACTCGCACTTATCTCGATCCCTAAAAGGCAATTTTTCCCAAAGAGGACAAGAAGCTTCGTGATCTAGAGGCTTCCAGAATGACGAGCTTGAGGTTGTTTGGTGTGGATGTGGTCGAATTCTCCTAATATTTCCCTTTGATCTTATCCCTATGAGCTACCTTCTTGAGATGAGGGACTTCTCCTATATTTGGAGAGATCTAACTCCCTTTCCCTGCCTATATATTCATCCTCTCCCATTCCCAAATGGTTGGCCTTTGATTATTTGCACCCTTATATTGAGATAGTGCCTACATGCTACTCATTTGGCTTGGAGAAGAAGTGCTTGGAGAGCTTGAGCTTGGACTTGGAAATTCACTCAAGGAGAGCTTATTGACATCAAGACTTGGTTATATGGTTCCTCCTTTATTTCATTAATATATACAACAGCTGGTTCACTTTCCATAAATGTTTGTGTTAATGTATCATTTATCTTAATGCTCCTTGATCTGTTAAGTGGATTACTTTCAATTATGCTTGTTGTACTTGTATGGTTTGTTGTGTCTTTGATCTCTTGTGCAAGTATCCAAATGTTGTGAGTAGTAGAGTTGAGCTTGAGACACAAGAGATTTGAGGTCTTCAACAAAGTAGTATGTTGTCGCATCAGAACGAGGTAGGACATCTTCCTCTTCTCTCATTTCAATTGTAATTTAGGAAAGTGTCCTTGTAGATTGTCACGTAGGTTGCTAGTCCCACTAATTAGGCTAGAGGGACCGTCTCTATCTGCAGAGAGGATTTTCCTAGACAACACATCTGACCTCTCTGAACTACACACTGTGCAGTTTTAGTCCTCTAGCTATGACCTTATCCCTTAGCACTGTGCAATGTGCAATTCTTGCCTCCCAAGACTGCTGCACTGCATAGTTTCTGTGCTTAAGCTTTGGCCTTGACATCCGGAACTGCGCAATTCCTTCTCCCAACCTCACTTCAACTAAACAATTCAAAATATCTAGCCTAAATCTCATCCCTTGAGCTCATGATTTATGTAGTTGCGTATTCGCCCAACCTCCCATGTCTCTCGAAACTGCGCAATGTGTTCACTTAGTGTCCATCCCCTTAGCCTACCTTACTGGCTTCCATAAATGCATAATTTTTTCCCTTAGTCCAGCTTGAACTATGCACTGTGCAGTGTCGAGGCTCAAGCCTCAGCCCCGAGCTTTTGAACTGTGCAATTGCGCAGTCACTTGGGCTCATCTGTCCTCCAGAACTACACAAAAGGATGATATAGTGCCTATCCCATCATCATGTCATCCTAAGCTCCCTATTTGTGCATTTTTCTTCATCACCCCAACCTGAAATACGTATTGCGCAGCCTCAAGGCTCAAGATTCACCCCTAGTTGCCTGAGCTATGTGATTGCGCAGTTACTGAGCCTCTTTCCGAGCCTGTCACCTGGTTCCGACTTAGTGAGTGGATCAATGTGAACCATCTTAGACTAGGGGTTTATCAGGTTAATGTTGTCTTGTGATGAGTGAATTGCAAATGCAGGAACTCTATGATGCTATGGCAAGATGATGAAGAAGGAGATGGAGAAGGAGGACATGCTAGAAGAGACATATGGAAGTTGAAGAGATAATATGATCAACATGCGAGAATATGAAGGAACATCGAACTCTAACAGAAGATGAAGATGAAGATCACGTGGAAGACTCCTCATATTTAAGTCATAAGGAGGAGGAAGAAGAAGAACATGTGCCATTTTTTCAAGAAGACACAAAGAAAGAAGCAAAAGGAAGAACAACTTGTCACTGTCACATCATTATGCAGTCCATGTCATTAGTGTCATGTCATGTCATATCACAAGTCATCATATGCTACATCATTATTGTGGATTATCTAATTACCTATTTGAAATGTATTGTAAAGTGGAAGTCCAAAGGACACACATGAAATATGAAGAATCATGTAAGTAAAAAAATCATAGGAAGTCAAACATTCATGAGGGTAGTCATAGAGTCCCAAGGAGGTTGAAGCATTACCCTTTTGTTATATATACACCCTCATTGTATTAGCAAATGAATTTTCACCTTGGCTCCTCCCGCAAAGACAGATCAGTTCTTTTGAGGAGCAAGGAGTGGCTCCAACGCTCCACTATTGGAGCTAGTGATGTTCATTGTATCCATGTGTCTTGGAACTTTTACTTAATAACAGAAGCCTTCAAGGCCAACACATTATCCATGCCTGGATTATGGATATTTGTAAGACTATTATGTGAATGTCTGTAATTCATGTTTGCTTTCATCTGTTCTAAAGTAGTTGAACTATTTTTGTTATTTTGGTACTTATCGTATTGAGAATGTGTTATATTTTCTATTATCATTATCACATCCTCGTGGACTATTCCTCTATATATTAGACAAATCTTCCTCGTTATATTGATTTCAATGACCGTCACATCTCTGTGGACTATTCTGCTAGATGTTGCACATAACCTTCTTGTTCATGTGTGTCTCTACTAGGGTGGTACTACGACCTCTCTCTTAGAGGCTCACTTCTCCTCCCCTCTGCAATGAAAGAAATTTGACACACATATGATCGAACACTCACCAGACACACCCTCTTGCTTTCAAAGGTGCATGTGCACTCCTCTCTCTTTCTAATGGTTAGAGCCAAGGCATATCTCTAATGTAACTAACAACCAAGCCAATATTTCGGATGGAGATCCTACTCCAAACGGTGTGAGGGCTAATTGGGACTTCACATCGGGGAGACCCCTTGGTTGATGGATTTCCAACACCGTCAACACTATGGAACTTTTGCTCTCAAATTTCTGAAGAAGAATTGAATCAAGATTTCTTGAAATAAGAGTTTGAGCACTTGGTTCTTAACTCTTTACATGGTGAACCTGAACCCCCTGATTTTCCTACTTCCCCAACTCTTGTGAATCATGAGACACATCTAATTTCATAGGAGGAGTTTACTTCTCCTTTCACTCTTTATCCTCCTCCTTTTCTAGTTCTAATGAAGGTGCTTCTATGTGATGGTAATAAATTTACAAAATATGCAAATCAAATTCCTAATCCATTTTCTTATTCTTTTTTTGTTTCTCATGACTCAGATTCAATGGAGGAAATCCTAGAATGGCTCATGTAGCCCATGGGGAAGACTAACTTGCCCATTTCGCAACATGATGTTATAATTCATAACTCTATCCTCCAATTTGATCTAGATTTATGTGATCCTCTATCATCTTCATGCCATGACACTTTGTACTGCGATATGCCTGATAAATTTGCTCCACTAGCTACTCTTTCACACTCTCTTGATTTTCACATTGCTGGTTCAAATTGCGATCAGGTACAAGGCAGTTACTTTACACAAGAAAAGGAGCAGGTTCAAATTGCGATCAGGTACAAGGTATTCACTTTACACAAGCAAAGGAGTAGGAAGGTGAAGATGCTTTCAATATTTCTTCTATTTTAAAAAATCCTCCATGTGAAGATGATGCGCTTCCATTCTTGGATGATTCTCAATTTTCTAATCTCGGTATTGAATCAAATTTAATTAATTCTTTCAATCAATCTGTAGCCTTTGGAAATAATCATTATAATGATTATGACTCTATAGATGTATGCAATCATGAATGCCCAGGTGTATCAACTGATCTTTTGGTTTGTCACAAAGATTTTGCTTTAGATCCAGAATCTGATTCAGTCAAAGAAGATGTGCTTATTGAAACTTCCTCTTCGTATCATTATCCCTTGTACTCTACCCTTTTTGATGCATCTACTTGCGACAAGGATACTCCATGTTCTCCAAGTCCTTCATCTGATGAGACAACCTCTCAATTAGCACAAGGTGGTGCGATAATCCATGAAGAAAATAAAGCAATGAAATCATCGAGTACTCTTCCCATACCTCATCATCTCTTATCTTGCACGAAGACAACTCTTCAAATAAGATTTGTCATGAAATTTCCCTGATTCATTATCTTTGAATTTACGATGAGAAGAATCTTTCAACTTGAGCAATATGGTTGTTGAAGTTGAAAAATCGGTCAAATCAGTGATAGATATGGATTTCATCCGGTGAGCAATGGTCTTATTGAAATCAATGGTATCAGATATCCTCACTCCATGCACGATCTAGTTCAATATTTAGGATGTGATTTTACAATCCTTGAAATTTCTGGGATTTTTTAGGGAGTCGAGGATCTTCAACTTCCGTTGATTGTCAAGATCTTGCGACTCTAGCAAGCCCCCCGACCTTCTCTCTGCATGGTTTCACTCAATGAAAATCCCTTTCTTAAATATATTTTGCATTTCGGATGTAATCTTTCAAACTTTCGAGATTTGGCTTCTGATCAGATTCAAGAATATTATTTAGTTGATTCATCTTCATGCAAATCTCTCGCATCAAACTCGAGTTTGAAATATGTATCTCTCATAGAGTCATGGAATTGTGGATATGATCATTTCAAAGAATATCTTTTACCGAAGGAATCACGCCTATCAAATTCATCTATTAATAGACAACTCCATGTTTTTCTTGCAAATGCTATATTGCAAATATTCCCCTTCATCGCACCTAAAATCCTCTTGAGTAATAATGAATGCACGAGTTATCACATGAATCAAGTTCTTCTTTGTTCACCATGTCTTCACTGGTCTCATGTATTTGTTGTGCTGACATACATTTTAAATTCCTTTGATGATTATGATGCTTGCACAGTTTGTCACCAATTATAGGAAAATGGTTTGTCACATTTGGCTTGCGAGGAACTTGGTTCGATTGTTCAGAGCATTCATAGAGCTGTCAAAAATGATTTATCCTTGTTAATTAAAAATTGGGAGTTCTGATGCTTTAATTAGACAATCTAATCATTATTCGGTCACCGATGACTGTCATTCAACCTATCATTTTTCTACCAGCACATCCAATGACAATTATTTTACATCCTTCAATATTCATCATTCAATATCTCACTATTTAGATTTTTGTTGAGCAGTTGAGATACTCCAACCTTCGCTGATGGTTATGTCAGGTCCTCTCTGTCTCTACATGACTGCAGAATATGATCATATCTATTTTCCCTCACAATATTTCCATCATTATCCCTTGCCTCTAATTGACAATTCATCTTTTCAAAGATTTTGAGGTTTTCAAGAGGATCATCATGATTTTTGTGATCCAAATCGTTAAATGGTTGGAACAGTCTTACCTGGAAAGCTCCGTCACAAATAACAAGTTTCGATCTCCCCTCACACTTGCTAAGTAGCTCAATGTAGATGGAGACACATCTGCGAGAAGATTCTGAGGTTTGTTGAAATATGGTATTCATCGAAAAGGTAAGAATGTGAATTGGATGAAAGTAGTGGTTGTGACACATATTTCTACCCACAGGCAAGATGTTCAATTTTTTGTGAAAGTTATTCAAGTTTTTGTCTTTAATGTTGCACATTACTTTATCTATGTTTTAATTTTTCTTATCTTTGTGGATGCAAGTTGAGAACAACTACGGTGGCTTCATTGGAAATTTCCTTATATGTGACCCCAACTTTCTAGTTGTTAGGTTAGGTGTAAGATTAGTTGCATCCTAGTTTTCCTTCTCTTGCACTCATCCTGTGTTGTTCTCTTTAGTCTCTCTTGTCTTTTCTTACCTTTCTCTTGCATTATGCTTTGTTTTAGCTTCTTTTGATTGTCTTTTGGTTTTGTCTACTTCTTGTGTGTTGTCTTTCCTTTCGTTTTGTGAGACCATGCATGAAGATGCTCTGTCGGCTCAAAGGGAATGTGGAAAAATAAAAAAGGACTTTGTAACACTGAAACATTTGGCTAACTCTTTGTCCTTCTTCCTTGTCTCGGTTACATGTTTTGGTCGATGATGTTCTAATGAAAAATATGATCCTTGCGTTAAGAAAACCTTGTGTCAAACCATGATCCCCATGTTTATTCTAGAAATTTCATGACTACACTTGGTTTGATGTTTCGGTGTTTTCAAGTTGATCCAAACAAGTAGAGAAGCACAAGGGGAAAATATTAACAAGAAAACCAATATCACAGGTCTTACATATTTTTCTCTAAAGGGACAACCTCTCCTGCTCTCAATAATTTGGGATCCCTCTTCCGCTAAAAAATGAATAAGTGTTGATGCATAGTGCTATTTGAAATCAATAAATAAAGGTGAAAGAAGAGAAAGGCTTCTTGCGTAGAGAGGTAAAGCAAGCAACTCCATCAGGGTACTATCTAGGCTCGCTAGCAGCAGAGCGATGTTTGTGTTCCTATAGTGACTCTATCGGGGTATTGTCCAGGCCTGCTGGAAGTGGAGCAACACCAAAGATGAAAAAATATTCTCTGAAAACATAAAGCTCATGAACTTCCTTACCCTATCTTGATTAGAAATATTGTGTAATCGTTGATCTGATGTTTGTGTTTAACCGAGTAAAGGAATGAAGGGGACTATGTTTATACATGGGGTAAGTGGGGAAGCCATGGTAATCTGAACGATGAATCAATACTCCCTGAAGAACTAGACCCTAGATAAAAGAATTGACCAAGGTAGAGAAGCTAGAGTTCTACTAGTGTGTCGCCAAGTGTTGCCGTTGCGAAAAACACCCTCCAAAATTTTGCATACACTCAAATTTTTGAGCCTACTTTGAATCTTGTGATGAGTCGTTCATCAATTGATGCTTTTAAGCTCCCTTCTTGGATCGGAAGTGTTGAAGTCACTTGTTCACACATGCTCAGTCAACAACAAGTTCATGAGCACATTCTTTTATGCAAGGTTGGACAAACATAACACATTCCATCAAGACTGTACTTGTGTGATGTCCAATCCATGTCGACAGTGACTGCACACGGAAAATGGCAATTTCTCACATTATAGTTATGTTTTTACTTCTATTTTAGTGAGTTTTACAGATTGTTCCTCACGTGCACCTTTGTTTTTGTGAGTATTGCTTTCATGTTTTCGGCTATTGTTTTCGCTTGCTTTCACTCTAAATAGTGTCATTTTCATGTTATCTTTTCTCTAGCAAGTGTTACTTTCACTTTCGTTCATATATTGCAACAACCGTTCACACTTTAACAATTGTTGTCTTTTTCACATGTTAGCTATTGCACAATGTATGAATTCATGTTCTGGTGGTTTTAAGGGGTTATCTCTGTGTAAATGAGTTGGTCTAACCATGTAAAGATTAGTCGCACCCATTCTCAAAGTTATAAGAACTATCGCACACGTGCCATCATAGTCATCATAAAGTGTATCTTAAGTGTCGCACATGTTGTAAAGTTGTCACACAGAGGGAAATGCATTGTTCATGTGTCATGGATGATCTATGTTGGTTGAGTCGTCAAGTATTCTAAGTGTGTGATCAAAGTTGAGTTCTTATCACTGTTCACATCAGTCTCATCAGTCTCACACTTAGCCATTTCTGGAAAGGCTTCCCGACCAAGCAACATAGCTTCACCCACCTAGCTTCACCCAACCTCCCTAAACTGTACACTACGTAGTTTCAGTCCTCTAGTTGTGGTCTTCCCCCTTGGCACTGTGTAATGCACAGTTCCTGCCTCCCAAGACTGTTGTCTTGCGTTGTGCTCAAGCTTCGACCTTGACCTCTGGAATTGCACAATTCTTTCTCCCAACCTAGCTTAAACTACGTACTTCGCAATATCTAGTCTCAATCTAATCCCTTGAGCTCCTAATCTGTGCAGTTTCGCAATATCCTAGCCTCCCTTATCTCCCGAAGTTGCGTAATGTGTTCACTTAGTTCCCATCCCCTCAATCGGAATCACTAGCTCCCATAACTACGCAATTTTCTCCCTTAGTCCAACCTGAACTGCACACTGCGTAGTCTCAAGGCTCAAGCCTTAGCCCTGAGCTCTTGAAATGTGCAATTACACAGTCACCTGTGCTCATATGTCCTCTACAAATGCGTAAAAGGTTGATCCAGTGCTTGTCCCCTAAGCCTGTCATCTTGAGTTCTCAAACTGCGTAGTTTTTTTCCTCAACTGCGTATTTCGTAGTCTCAAGGATCAAGTTTCACCCTTGACTACCTCAGATGCACAATTATGCATTTACTAAGCCTCTTTCCCAGCCTGTCACCGGATTTCGGCTCTTTCAGCGTATTAATGTGCACCATCTTAGACTAGGGGTTTATTAGATTGATGTCATCTTGTCATGAGTGAATTGAAGATGTAGGAATTCTATCATGATACGATAAGATGATGAAGAAGGAGATGGAGAATAAGTACATGCTAGAAGACACATATGGAAGCTGAAGAGATAATATGATCAACAGTTGAGAAGATGAAGGAACATCGAACTTTAACAAAAGATGATGATCATGATCACGTGGAAGACTCCCATATTTAATTCATAAGGAGGAGGAATAAGAACAACATGTACCATTCGTTCAAGAAGACACAAAGAAAGAAGTAACACAAAGAAAGAAGTAAAACTTGGCACTATCAAATCATCATGTAGTCCATGTCATCAATCTCATGTCATGTCTTGTCACAAGTCATCATATTCCACATCATTATTGTGGATTATGTAATTACCTATTTGAAATGTATTGTAAAGTGGAAGTCCAAAGGACACACATGGAATATGAAGAGTGATGTAAGTCAAAAAGTCATTGAAAGTCAAATAGTCATGAGGGTAGTCAAAGAGTCACAAGGAGGGTGAAGCATCACCCCTTGGTTATATATACACCCTCATTGTATGAGCAAAGGACTTTTCACCATGGATCGTACCACAATGCATTATAGAAACAAATCAATTGTTTTGAGGAGCAAGGAGTGGCTCCAATGCTCCACTATAGGATCTAGTGATGTTCATTGTATCCATGTGTCTTGGAAATTTTACTTAATAATAGAAGTCTTCAAGGCTAACACATTCCTCAAGCATGGATTATGGATATTTGTAATCCTATTCTGTGAATGTTTGTAATTCATGTTTTCTTTCATCTATGCTAAAGTAGTTGTATTGTTTCAGTTATTTTGGTGCTTATCATATTGAGAGAGTGTTGTAATTTCTATTATCGTTGTCGCATCCTCATTGAATATTTCACTGGATATTAGATAAATCTTCCTCGCTATATTGGTTTTAATGACTATCACATCTCTGTGGACTATTCCTCTTGATGTTGTGCAAACCCTTCTTGTCCATGTGTGTCTCTCTAATAGGGTGGTATGACTACCTCTCTCTTAGAGGCTCACTTCTACTCCCCTCCACAGTGAAAGAAATTTGACACATATATGATCAAACACTCACTAGGCACACCCCCTTTCTTTTCGAAAGTGCATGTGCACTCCTCTCTTTTGCTAACAGTTAGAGTGAAGGCATATCTCTAAGATAACTGGAAACTAGGCTGATATTCTGGAAGGGGCTCCTAATCCAAACAGTGTGAGGGCTAATTGGGAGCTCACATTGGGGAGAACCCTTGGTTAATGGATATCCAACACCATCAATACTATGGAATAAATGTACGCGAAAAGAATATAACCCCTTTTCCTCTTAGTGGCTTGGTTATAACATAGCCTAATAACCTAATAGTGGTTAGGTTTGACTACCTAAACTCTTAAAAATATTTACAATATGGACTCTTCTAGAGTATTCTTCATAATAATCATGTGGATAGCCTCTTTTCCATGAATAATGGGGGCTGATGTAGCATCCTCTCGAATTATGGTGTTGAAATCAAGAAGGTCAATTTTTGAGTGGCATAAATTTTGCATACGATCTCTGATTGAGGTGATTATTGCATCGTTGGAAAAGTATTTGTGTGTAGAATATGTAGAAAAGGTGAAATTATAAAGTGTTACCCCATAAAAAATGTCTTTTGATGCCTCAAAATGCTCTGAGAAGGTTTCAAACCCCATTTTTCCAAACTTGGTCCTGCTGGTAAAAAAGGTCCTATGAGTTAATTCCTCCACTTTTTCCACTATAGAATCATCAATATGGATGAAAAAAAGATAATTATCCAATCCGGAACACACTTGCCTATTTTGGGAGGAGTTTGGCCCCCGAAAATCTTCTACTAAATGTTATGCAACCAACTCACAAAAATAACAATATGGGGACTAAATGGGCACAACAATAACAATAATGGGGCTACACTAACAATAATAATAAGGGGGCTACACTAACAATAACAATAAGGGGATACACTAGTATTATAAGTACCTAAAATTGAATAAAGTGAGGAATTTTTTTTTCCACCTCTTGGGTGTACCATTTAGCTTAAGCTAGAAGTTGTCCTTTCAACCCAATTTGCCAAAGGTCATGTTGTCCATGTATTCTAGTTATGGATCTCTTCTATAAAATGGTATCTTCTGTCAACTCTAACTCTACATATAGTTCCAAATCCTCCACATAAGGTAGGACCCGTTTCTCTTCCTCATATAGCATGGAAGGTTTGTAGAGCTTCAAATTATCTACATTCGTAATTGAATAAATGTGCATATATGGGGGTAGAAGAAGTCTGTAGTAATTATATCCCACCTTTTCTAGTATCTCAAAGGGACCATATTGCAAAGCCTTTATTTTCTTGCCACGAACCATTAGCCTCTCCTTGTTCAACTGTAACTACAATCTGTCTCCCACCTTGATTTGTTTTTTTCTTTTTATTTTTTCTTTTTGTTGTTGTTGTTGTTTTTTTCTAATGCTAATCATGCTCACCTTTGTATTTTTTTAGTGACTTCTGCAATGTCTCTTGTACCTATGTATGTATCTGCCTATTCTTCTCAACAAATTTTTGGCCCTCATGACATCCCCTGTAAGATCCTCCCTCAATGCTCCTTGTTTCCTATATGTAATATACAAAGGTGAAAGTGAAACATATCCAAAACAAGTCACAAATGGGGACTTATCAGTATATAGGTGGAGTTATTTGTTATAGGAGTGCTATATATATACCATATTTTCATCCCAAGTCTTCCAATGCTTCTAATTTTAACCCCTCAAAAGTTGCACCAAAGTCTTGTTGACTACTATTTTGTCATCTGTCTAACGATGGAATGTTGTAGACCTCTTCAATTCCATGTCCATCTTCTCCCACAATGTAGTCCAAAATGCACGAAGAAATCCCATGTCCCCATCTGAAATAACGCTCCTTGGTATCCCAAATTGCACAAAAGCTTTTCCAAAGAACAAATTTGTTGCTTCTTTCCCATGTACGATCTTCTTACAGGGCATCAAAACACACATCTTATTGAACCTGTCAATTACCACAAACAAGTAGTCATGTCCCTTCATGGTTTTTGGTAAGCCTCCCACAAAGTACATTATTTCCCATGGAAGATTGGGTATATGTAAGGGATGATATATACATTATTTCTTGTTACTAGGCCTTTTGGTACAAAAAATCATGCATCCTCTTATGCACCTAGCTACCTGTTCTTGCATCTTGGGCCAATATGCAAGTTGGCCGCTGTCTTCCCTACACAAAAATGCCTTGCAACCTTGGAGGTGTGACCCTTTTTGATCAGCTGCAAATGATCACCTTTAGGAACACTTAACTTATCCAACCTATAGAGTTACTCGTCCTAGAGATAATAGTCAATGATGCTATTTCCATCATGCACATTACTCTGGTTCTGCAACTATTGAAACATCTTCTTGAAGTCCTCATCCTCTGAATATGCCTCTTTATATGCATCACAAGTGAATGGCTCCATGTTCATCAGACTTCCCAAAGTTATGATCTTTGATGTGGGTGGCCTTGAAAGCATGTCATAAAACTTATTTGTGCTGCACTTTTTGTACTTGATCATTAAATGAAACTACTATAGAAACCCCAACCACTTGTAACACATGTTTTACTATAGCTTACTCTGGGCCTGCAGGTACCGTAATGGTTAGTGATATGTGTGGATTACTGTCTCCTTTCCCATCAAATAGTGCTTTACTTCTTCACAGTTTGCACTAGGGCATATAGATCCTTGTTTTAAGTAGGGTAGTGTTGTAGTAGCTACAACAACCCATAAATTTTCTACACTCTAAAATTTGGAGCCCCCATCTTAAAGCCCTCAAAAAATGCATTACGATGGTTTTCTGAAACTTATTTTCCCCAAAGTTTCTTCTGAGTCCTTGTAATTTAAATTTTCCTAGAAACCCTTATCGCAAGATTCTGCAGCTAACCACACTGCCAATTTATATTGTAAAAATGAAATATAAATAACCCCTTACTTTAGACCACTACTGCATATTGCAACAAAAACCCATCAATTTACAGAAAATGTGATATGTGGCTAAATATTATTACTAAAAATAAACTCGCGGTACTGCAAACTAGACTAATTTTTTTTATATATTCACATGACATATGGTAATTAGACTCCACAACATCACCTTTACCTCACCACAAATTTTCTCATGATCATGCATTTAATGAGCCATATCTCCACATGTGTGGCCAAAAAACTATATGTAACAAATCCCCCCATTCATTTTCACATCACACCTTTTATCTACAATCGCGATCAGTCAACACAAAGGATCTCCTCAAACCGTGATCTACGATTGCAAACTACGACTGCAACTAGCAATGGACAAAATTTAGTCTCGCATCCTTCTAGTGCAGTTTGCGATTGCGGTTTGTCTTTTATTTCCTTGTTGTTTTGGCTACCCCACAACTCCATCTTCCCAATGCTTGGCCTTACTCTAACCCTTAACCAAATAAACCCAATGGAATTAAAAATATTCTTGCAAACCTCTTGGGCTAATGAGCCAATCCTTCCCCTCTGAGTGCTCAAAGTCTCAATTCTCCAACCTTGCCTTACTCTGCCTCACTGCATCGACACATCTCTTCCCCTACTCATCGAAAATAATGATTGCATGTCACAGAATGACCTCATCTTTTCTCTACCTTTGCAGTCTGTGGCTAAGATACCTCTCACTACAAACCGCTATCACAAATCATATATGAATCCCATCTTTGACCTCATATTTTGGTATGCAGCCACTACACGGTATCCAATCTAACCCTATAGTATGTGGCTAAGTGACTGCTCACAATAAATTGTGACTGCTTGTCACAGTTAAAACTCACATGTAGCTTATCTTTGCTATTTTCAATTATGCTAAATGCAATATGTTATCCCAATATGCACTTAAGGCTAACTGTGCTCTAACTCTACAACTTGCAGTGCAATTTTAAAGCGTAATTTGTCTTGTTCTTTTGGCTAACATTTTTCTATGGCCATGGATATCTTTGAAATATCATGTATTATCAATCTTCACTGCTTCAATATCTCATTATCTATCAGTGAAATAGCTCTAACAAATAGGAAGAAGTCTGGAAGAGATATGCCAGAAAGAAATATCGAGAGTGTTGTAGAAATCCCTCTCGTTAGAGTACACACATATGCATATATTTCCTCCCACATTGATAAAATAGTAGATATATCATGGGCTTAGATATATCAACTATTTTCCAAGAATGAAGAAGAGGTGCTATTGGATGAGGAAGATTGACAAGCATATCTTAGGGTCAAGAAATCATGGTTTCACGAGGTTGTTTCCCATCCGATCGTATTTCCGTGTGCCAAGACAGTTGAATGGATCCTTCAACATGTAGATGAAAATGATACCATAGTCAGAAGTGACCCAAGTGAACGTATAGCAACTTACACAACATCCGACATAACATAATATTATAGGCTTCCTAAGCATAATGCAATGCTCAACACAAAATGTTTCGCTAAGTTCACCAAGTCAACAAAATATATTTTGAAATCTTGGTGGTAGGAATCGAGAAAATTCAGGCAAAATGGTGATGGAATTTAGAAGACCAAATCACTCAGGAAAGCCTACCAAATGTTAGAAATCATGTGTTTTAGGAAGTGTGGTAAGCAGGATGTAGATCTATTTGAATAAATCTGGGTTCCAATGATATAAGCATGTGCCACATGTTGAAGGAAAGGTAACTGGTTCGGTTTTTGTTATGACGTTCAATTATAATTTTAGGAAGAACGTTATTATTCCTTGCATCATAGGTTTCATGAGCAATATGTGTTTACCATAGATAAAAGACTTCTTCTTGATGTATTTAGGATTCTTATGTTTCATCATAAAAATTATAAGAGCCATAATGTCAAAGATAAAAGAGAATTCTCTAAGATAAGTGTCACTATCTTCATGCAAAAACTCCCTCTACAAACTGCAATATATCTCCTTGGAATGTCAGATCATATTTGAAAACTCTCCTATCGGCTTGAAGCATTATTGGTGACCTGTATATATACATGGGTAATGAAGAATCAAGAAACATAAGTCTTCGAATATACAAGAGGGTCTCAACATATATCCCAGTCATTGAGTATACAAGGAAGGGTCTCGACATATATCTCAAATACACAGTGAAGGATAGAGCTTTGAAGTTTATCTCAAAAGCTCATAGCTTGAAGGACGAAGTCTCGACATATACCAAAAGAGCTGGGACATGTCTCAAAAGTAGAGTCTCGGTATGTATCTAGTTTCGACATATATATCTCAAGAATCTCGGTGTATATAGTCTCGGCATATATATCTTAGAAATATCGGTATATATAGTCTCGACATATATATCTCAGAAGTCTCGCCTCAGCATATGTCTCAAAATCCTCAGTGAAGCATCGAAGTATATCTCATAGCCTCAGTATTTATCTCAGAGCATCGAAGAAGTTTTAGAACTACTCTCGATAGATATATTTCAAGGTATCAGTTCAACTATATGTGAAAGGATTTGTGAAGTCCTATAAGAATACGATGATACATAAGTCAAGAGAGTATTCTTAAGACATCCTTTGAAATAACACTCACTGTAATGCATACACTATATGAATTATATGCCTGTGCATTGGTATACATAGTAGCAAGCAATGACATATCTTATCACTGGTGTAATCAACGAAGGATTGTGACAATTTGAGAAGAGAAAGTATCGAAGACAGTGACAAGATAGTGAAAGGCATAAGGAGAAGGAGAACAATGATGATAGTGAATCAAGCAGTGCAGAAGTTAGTGACAAATATCTTGGAGGTAACTTTGAATCTACTTTGTTAAGAGTCCTGGTATTCAACATCTAAATATTTATAAGAAGAGATTAAAGGGTTTTCCTCTCTAAGAGAGAGAGGTTTTGGCCCTGGAAACGAGCCAACTTTTGTGTTCTTATTCTTTGTTTTTGGTAGAAATTTGATGAAGTAAACACATACTAATTATAATAAGGAGAATATCAAGCTCATAAAGGGAAATTGAAAAATTACTTAACAAGTTGTTATCAAGTCTAGAAGAATCCTAATATTCATAATTTCCCATCATTCTTCAACATGGTATCGGATCTAAGGTGACACATAAAGGAAAGGGCATCTCAAGAATAGTCATAAGGTGACTCATCAAGGAAATATCTCTCAAGAGCAACTACAAGGTTGAAGCATCAAGCCAAGAAGTCTCAATTACATCAAAGAGAAGGAAGGTTTTTTACCATTTACTATCCATCAAGGAGGACTACAAAAGTAAGAGGAGAAACCATTTTGTATAAAGGTGCCTTCAAGTAGAGCAAGCCAAAAGGGACCTACATCAAGCTACACCACCTTCAAGGAGAAAAGTACTACAAGCCAAATCATTAAGCAAAATCTCATCATCAAGCAATTCCATTGGGAGAAATCAACTTGAAGAGCATCTAAGAAGGCAAGCTATACAATTTTCAAGAAGTAAGCAAGTATGTTACATCTCAAGTAAGTATATATATGTCCCATTTTGAACATTCAACAATGTCTTTTTGCAATGAAAGTAAAAAACTAGTTGGGACAACTAATTTCCTTGCATGGAAGAAGAAGACTGACTTACTTCTCAAGGAGAATGAACTCCTAGAACTTATCATAAGGAATGTTACTATCCCTGCTAAGGAAAAAAGTAAAGCCTTAGTCAAATACAACAAGGATGAGACAAGAACCCACATGATTATAATAGAATCCATCAATGAGTTTCTCATTCCTTATGTCTCCAAGTAGGAGACATCCAAAGAAATCTATGATAAACTAGTAGAGTTATTCTTGGTAAGCACAACTGGAGAAGCGATATCTCTTCAAAATGATTTATATAAGATGAAGATATCCAAGGAAGTAATAACTCCATATTTCATGATCTATGAGATGAGGAATCAATTTCAAGAGCTGAGAGAAGTCATGTTTGACAGAGAAATGACAACCGTAGTACTGAATGCTCTACCTAAGGATTGGGGAAACTTCACATCAAGCATATATTCCAAGAAGGAAGCTACCCAACTAAGTGAATTATGGTCTCTATGAAATATAGAGGAAACTAGACTCAAATCAAAAGATGATGTGGGATCAAAGGAGCAAACATTTGCAACCATGGCCAAGAGAAAGGGAAAATTTGGTCCACGAAGAATAAACCATAGAGATATGTCCAAAATCCAATGCTTTGGATGCCAAGAATATGAACACTATGAAAGGAATTGTCCTAAACTTAAGAAGGACAACAATAACAAAATAAAAAGAGAAGAAGCTCATATGACTCAAGAAGTGAAATAAGAAGACAAGAAGCAAATGAAGGAAGATCCTCCAGATATCTACTATGACTAAGTCTACTTGTTTACTTAAAGTCTTCTTTCAAAGTTTTGAGTAGTATAGGAGCATGTAGAAATAGAATAAAATGCATGGCTAGAAATATCTTCTAGATCATAGAAACATGATGTACATAGAGTTCAAAATACTCATGTAGAAGGAGCATTTAGAAATAGAACAAAATGCATGATTAGAAATATCCTCTAGAATATAGGAGCATAGTGTACATATAGCTCAAAATATTCATGTAGAAGGAGCATACCTATTATAGGACCTCATTCATGATAAAGAAAATAATTGGTCATGATTGTAAATCTTAGAAGGCCTCCATCATCAAAAGGAAGAGACATTTGTAGGCTAAGGATCTTCAAGATCCTATAACAAGAATCTTCAAAAGAAGGTTCATAAATAAGAGCAGATGTGTTATCAAGAATTCCATTCATGGAATACAAGGAAGGATGATATGCAGACAAGAATGGATGAAGCGAAGAAGGGCTACATCAATCAAGAAGGACCATAAAATGAAGTTGAGATGATCAAAATCAAGATGAGGTATGTATGCATCAAAAGTTTAAGTCGTGTCATCATATATGTTATTGAGTTATGGGAATAGTTCTAAAACATGATCAAGTACAAAAGGATCTCTTTCACCGAAAACATACTCAAGAGCATGTACAAGTCAACAAGAGAAATTCTTACATAAGGAGCATAAGAATTGTTTACTAGTCCAAGAAGCAAGTAAATAATAAATACTCTCTTAAGGAGTATAAGATCGCTGACTAAGAAGTAAATGAAGAAGAAATGCTAACTAGTCCAAGAAGAAAGTGTTCTCATAAGGAAGTATAAGGTTGCTATCTAAACAATTCAAGAAGAAGCAAATGAAGAAAGAGATCAAGCATGTGAAGAACACCATGCTCAGAAGGAATCACTATCTCACAATATCCATTAAAATACATCTCCCGAAAAAAGGCAGGACAAATCTAACAAAAGAAGAAAAAGATCAAAGGACCCTTGACACCTATCAAGGCATTGGAGATAGTAAAGTACAAATAGTTGATTTAACCCTACGAAGATGTCATGATGAAGAAGCCATAAAAAAAAAACCACTATCTAATGTTGAAGCAATGTCAGGATGAAATCATAAAGGGATACAAAATAAAAGAATGGGAACAAGCAAGTACAACTAAGCATCTATCAGATAAGAATTCTTAAGCATATCCAGATGAAAAAGGAGTAGCCAGAGAATGAAATAAGCTAACATACATCAAGAAGGACACTTTCCACGGAGGAGCAATGACATGACAAGCCAATAAGGAAAGTGATCGATGGCTGATGCCCTACCAAGAAGAAGTTCAATAAAAGACTTCATGACATCAAAGGAAAGAAGGAGATCCAACATTTGAAGGACCCACGAAGAAGAAATTGTTGATGAATGGACAAGTCCCTAGATAAGAGGGAGTTACAACAAGTTCCCAATTACAAAGGAACTTGGACAAGTTCCTTATCAGAGGAAACTTGGGCATCTCTTCCTCAATTAAGAGGAAGAGATACACACAACATTATTGTCTTCCCTTGGGAAGAAAGAATGGGAGGATTGGGTAATCATCTAGCATCTGATACTCTTTGAGGATGTGTAGGGCATCCAAGACAAGAGTAGGCAAGAGGAATGATATTATTTGAGGGCTGGGAACCCAAGACAAGAATAGTCCTAGAAGGTAATACTAAAAGAACACCCGGGTGGGTATGTACCTTGAGAGACAATGACCAA
Organism: Pinus taeda; assembly: GCA_000404065.3. NCBI lineage: Eukaryota > Viridiplantae > Streptophyta > Pinopsida > Pinales > Pinaceae > Pinus > Pinus taeda. The sequence goes on along the minus strand of APFE030533798.1, from coordinate 79,269 downwards.
TGCATCTATAAGTCATTCGTCTCACCAAAATTGTGCTCTGATATATTGAGAGATAGAGTTGTTAGTGAAGTCCTTGCTATGTGACAATGTTGGTTATAATAATGTTATACAGATGGATTACTAGTCCAACTCTTTTTATGAGATGTCTTTAGTGTTGAATAGTCATGTACCATTTAATGAATACCTCCCTAGTTAGGAGGGAGTGTTGAAGGAAAGGTAACTAGGTTCGGTTTTCATTATGATGTTGAATGATAATTTTATGAAGAAAATTGTTATTCCTTGCATCATGGGTTTCATGAGAAAGATGTGTTTACAATAGATAAAAAATTCACGTAACTTGGTACAAAATTATTGTTCAGTGCGATAGAAGAAACATCCAAAACGTCCTCTACTCTTGCACCATCAATGCCCTGTCCAAGCCCATTAATATATACCATGTTACATTCAACCAACTAAATCCAATAGAAATCAATATACAAGTAGGTTGTGTACTCCAGAATATCAACAAAGGAATCTTACCAAGGGCCTCAAATAAACTAGAACTAGGTGATTTTCACTACCACCAAACACCAAATTATAACTCAAATCCATTAGGCTCTTTGCAAGGGCTCGAAAATTTGCTACAACTTACTAAAAATATTTTACTTTGATAAGAAACAAAATTCATTCAAAAAATAATTCACACGCATGAATTTTACAGAAGCTTAGACATGTGAGAGTGCTACACATGTAATTGATAAGCCTTGAACTCTGCAGTTACATCCTGTTTTAAACAAACAACCAACCCTTCTATGGTATGGTTATGTGGTCCTCCCTAGAAAGCCACAAATTATTTCATGTACTTTTAGAAACGAAATGATACAAAAAATTGATATATCCAATATTATGATATTAGTGAGCAGGAGAACAATATCGATGATGGGGGAAAGGAAGGAGAACTCATATTGACCTGTAACCCTAGAAAACTACATTTTTTATGGTTGTCTCTAGGTCGACCCCCAATACTGGTTCCTTCCTAAAGAATATCATGCCTCCCCAAGGACCTTGTAAAGACCAAAAATCACAACCCTCCAATACAGAAACATTTTAGAATGAAAAATATCAGAAAGATAAAAATGAAAGGAAAAAAGTGAAATAGATGACAAGTAATTCAAGGAATATAATGAGTTTCATCAAAGCTTTGATCTAGTAGTGATAAGAAACAGAAAGAACATAAAAAAATGAAAGCAAGAAACTGAATCAAAGAACATGTAAGAGAATGAAAAGGAAAATCTACACCTCTTAACTCTATAACCACTCCTCCTATGATGGGAATGGCATATTTGTTTTAGTTCTTCACCGTTTCTTGAATATTAATGGAATTATTTTTCTTCTACAAGGGGGGAATGGCACAGATAGATAGCATTAAGATAGAGCCAAAAAAATCCATCTAATATAGTCATATTTTTAATCGAAAGGGTGAAGTGCAAAGAAAATTAATAGCATCAACTCACCTTGTGCGTTACTACATCACAAAAATCAAATGGACTGGCCATTATAGAAGCAACGATGAGACCATTTATGTGTGCCATGTCCATAATTAAGTATGCCCCAACTGTATTGAAATCTTCCCAAACCAAAAACATTTTAGTACTTAAAATCATAAAAAATCCAACATCACATACTATAAGAATATATTAATAAAATATGCTAGATAAACATTGTTGGAAAGAGAAATTTTTGAAATGACTGCCATTATAATATCTATAGAAATACCCAGCTTCAATACCTGCCTCATGCGAGGGTAATCAATATCTCATGGATATGCACTAGCACCAGCAATGATAAGCTTGATCCTAAAAAGGGTGGAATTCTTCTCAAGCATCTCATAGTCAATGAATCCTATAGCCCAAGAAAACAAACCTGACCATTAACACTTTGAACACTTCCCCAAAAGATTGGTTCAATATTTGTCAATGATGGAACTATTTCCCTCCTAATTATTATTAGTCTGGAAATGCGAGCTCACCTATGGATTCATCTAGATGATATGACATTGATTCAAAGTGAATTGATGTAGCAGATACTCACTTTTTTTCTATCATGAATCCATGAGATAGATGCCCTCCATGTGGTATGTCCAAACCCTAAATGTTGCAAAGAAAATTTTCACATGTTACATGCCCAAATAGGAATGATAATCTTATCAAAGAAGGTTTGTAGTTCAGAACCATACACACCATAATGTGATGATGTGGTTGGAGGAGAGTTTTATAAACAACAAAATTAGCTGGGGATCAAGATAATGGTTGAAAATTAACACCCCATGTATTGTTGTCAAGATGGAATGCTTATAGGGCCCTCTACTAGCAAAGCCTCTCACTTTGGTCAATGAATTCATTTCCATCATATTATATGCATGGCATAAATCCCAACCCAACACAGTAGTGAATAAATATAGAAAAGTGTCCAACAATTGTATCCATCACTGTGATAACAGATACTCATGCAACAACTACAGGTCTCCACTCTATAACGTTGAACCCAGAAACCATTACACACATGTCAAACATTCAAACTAAAAAGTACAAGTCAAAAGCTAAGAGAAACTGAGTTTAACAAGAAAAAAATACCAAGTGGCAAGAAGAAACTGTAAAGCAGCTCAGACACAATCACAATCATGATGGTTCCATTCTTCACATTCCAAGTTATATCTTCAGGCACTTTCCTCTTACCAGGGATTCTTTCTGAATACTTGTTTGTTACATGATCCAACAACTTCCATAACCGCCCACGATGTAAAATTTTTAGAAGAAATAAGTTCCAAGACATGGAGTTGTGACTTCTTTACTTTCTCAATTATCACATTCATTTCAAGATCGAGGTCACTCAGAGGAGGATCTACAAAGCTTTGTTTTCCCTCTACACGAAGTAATTTACAAACTAGATAAGAAATCACAATACATTTAGTACCCTCGGTAACTGAGGCATGGTTTGACAGGAGCATTAATTGTATTATTGAGGTCTACAATTTCTGTTTTCTGGCATCCGAGGGGAATCTAGATCAAGAACAAAGTCTTTATCAAGCCATTCAATAACCATTAACTCAACAAAACTATAAACAAAACCGAGTTATTTGACATAGTTCATTAAATGAAGATAAGAAGCTTATTTGCAGCAACTCAATTCACATATGAATCTTATAAACACCTCCAAGTTAAACTATATTCAACTATGATCTGTGCTTTCTTCACTTGGTCTTCAAATGGAAATATTATCAAGGATGTCACAGAGGCTATCTGTACTTGTAGCAATTTCAACAAAAAACAAATACATAAATAAATACATCATAGCTTGAATTGTGAACAACATGCACACCTGGGAAGTTGCAGGGTTGTGCCAGCATGAATGCCAAAGGATTTCCCATTTTCAAGCTTGTTGTGATACAAAAAGGTTTATGTGATGGGCACGGTCTCAAAGTTTCAAACCTCCTAATTTTCTGCATTTTTTTTGCCAGGGCCCCCAAAACTAGTTGTGAATTTTTGGGCATCAAATTTGCAATTGGTATCAAATTATATTCACCCAACAATCCCATACCTACTGCTCCACAACCCATTATGACCTGCAATGAATATGTTTTCACCTGAAACAAGAGCTATCCTCTATCCCACTTCAAAATGTGAAAATTAATCAAATATCGAGAGACATGTGAATCTAGAACTTGATGTATTGTGGATAATTCTCTGGAAGAGGTAGACATGAAAGACACCAAAAGCAGCACTAGTTCAAATTTGCCTCCCGCATGTCGCTGACTTAGGTTTGAATCGTAGATAATATACAAAACAAGAATATCACACGTGGAGGAGCAGCTGACTCGGGTTTGAATCAAAGATAATAAATAGAACAAGAATATCACACATATTCGCAAATAATATGTATAACAATAATATCACCTTGGTAAGCACCAACAAAGAAAGGGCATGGATAAGTTTTATCAACCTCCAGATAGCAGCACACCTTGGAAATTTAAATTTTGGAGTCATTTTTATGCCTTCATATAGGTATTTTATTTGATGATGTACTTGAAAAGGAGGGATCTCCTTGTCTACAAAATTGTTATTCCTTCTTTCCTGTCCAAATGGCTCTAAAGGCAATAAGGGGAAATGATCTGTTAGAGTCGGTCTAGATATCCCTCCATCAGAGATCAAAGCTCTTTTTTGCATTTCATATTTCAGGTGTCCCATCAGTTTTCACCAGTTGCATTTTGTTAGGCATGCCATAACTCTGATGGAGTGGTCTATGTCATTCATTCCCCTCGTGCATATCACTGCTGGTTTAGGATGAGTCATAAAGCTTCACAAGTCATTTTTAAATTTTTTAGGTCTAGGTCTAGGGTTTGAGTTAATTTAGTTCTGAAAATTCTTAGAAGACCAGCAGGCTAGAGAGATGCCTTTGATAAATCATCATTTCAATAATTGTCACCATTGTACAACTGAATAAGGACTTCTCTTCAAAACTCTGTTTTGAAGACAAGTCGCCACCTTATTTTTGTAAAAATTGTCAAAATTTTCAGTTCTTCAAATGTTCAAGTGCAGCCCTGGTCTCCTTTGCTGAAACATATCAGAGCTATACCTGCAAAAAATTATCAGAGAAACTCATCATTTCAACCTATTTTATGAAGGAAACCAAAAAGGTCAGAGCCTATTAATTTCGAAAAAGTGTCAACAACCAAACATAAGAAAAATGGGTTTACATTGAGAAAAAATCAAAATGGATGCTATATCAAGTGAATTCTCCTCATTTCCAACCCATTACACATTTTGAAACAAAGAGTATCATTGGAGAGTGATTTTGCAAGTGTGAGGCAAATTTGTGCGTTGTTGGTCAGTTCCAAAGGCGCGCGGCGCATCAGCATAGGCGCGCGGCGCACTCAGAGCATGCGGCGCATCAGACGGTTTATTCCAGTGCAGATTAACAAAGGCGCGTCGCACTCAGAGCGCGCAGCGCGTTGGGTAAAGCGCGCGACGCATAGGGTTTGGGACTATAAATTCATCAAGAAACCGCTCAAATCACCTTCCTTCACGCCCAAATTCTCAGGTAGGCCTGCAAATCATCACTTTGTTTCAGTTTTGGATGGTGTATATGTGGTATATATGAAGAAATTACCCTCTCTTTGTCATGAAAAATCAAGTGAAAAGAAAACCCTCCATGTTTATAAATTTTTGTAATGATTCAAGTCCAAAGTTTGCTGTAGGGTTTTAAAAAATGATTGTTGCCAAGGCTTCATATCCCTTGTTTCACATTTCCTATTATCCCTAAATATTTTCCCAAATAAATCCCCACAACACCACACCTTCCTCTCTTAAATTCCCAGCCATTCTCCTATAACCATATGATCCCTACCTTGTTTCAAAACCCTAAAATATTTCTATCCTCCTGTCCCTTCCCTAATCTCCTCATTTTATTTCCATTGTTCCCTTTTTCCCTTGCTTCCCTGTTCCTAACAATTCCCATCATTTATGTCCCCTTGGTTATAGCATTTTCATAAAGAAGCAAAAGGTCAACAGTCAACTTTTGGCACACAGTTTTATATCAGCAAATATATATATTTCGGCCACCTCGTTTTTAGAGAACATGTCAAACACTGAGTCCGAATATGAGCAGGAATATGAAAGTGACTCTACACCGGAGGTCAATGTGCCACAAAGATATCACAGGGGTGGCAAGAGTGGACAACATGTTAGGGAGGAGCCTACCTCCTTGGCTCAATTGCAAGCTTGCTCGCTTGCAATGGATTGTTTTCGGCACCAAGCATGTTACCAATATTGTGAGATGATCTCACAAACCCAGCATCATCGGGAACTGGTCCGTCTATTTGTCCTTAACTTACAGGATGGTCATGTGAACCTTGCTGGAGTGGATTTCACTTTGTCACTCGACACTATTTCTCAGGCCACTGGAATACCAAATGTGGGGGAGGAATGGAGTAAACGCCAGATGCTGGACCGATATTATTATGAGCCATATGTCAAGCCCGCATATATCAAACACTTGAGCGCGACCTTTCCTTTCAGATACCTGAAAGATGAGTTTGCACCATTGATGAAACTCATCATTCGGTATTTCAGCTGTGAGGGCAGATTTTCATGTCTCTATACGTTTAATGTACGTTTGTTGATGCATTTCACACGGGCACGTATGATGAGCATTCCATTTTTCATGTTCCGAAACATAGAGAGGATGATACCCTTAGTATAGAGGAAGCCCCCGACACATCAGCACAGGAGTATATATCATTAGGCATTGATCAAAATCATAGTGATGCATCAGTTGGCACAACAAGGTATTGCTTGGGAGGATTTCATCTCCCGTGATTTCTTTTCAGCGCTACAGCCTCCTCCAGAGATCGTCCATGATGAGAGAGGGCCTTCACAGCAGTTCGACATTCATGAGACCGAGCATGTTGATGCTCCAACATATGTGACATATCAGAAAGGCCCCAGGGCCTTATTTGCAGCTGCACGACGAGTACTTTCTCCACCCGGGGTGGAAGGGGTCTCATTGACATCATCACCAGAGCGAGTATTATCTCCACATCATGTGGAAGGGGTCTCGTTTCCATCTACAACACAGGTACAGAGTTAGGATAGGGGCAAGAGACCCATGGTTGATGAGGGTCCTTCAGGAGTTTAGGATACCGGTATCATTGATGTTGAGGCTAGTTCGCCTAGCTCAGAGCTTAAGGAGATTTTCCGAGAACAAAAGGCAGAGAATGAGTCGCTGAAAAAGAAATTGAAGATGGTTAAATGGGTGATCAACTACTTAGAGCAGCGCAACAAGTAGTTGGAGGATGAGCATGAACTTTATGAGCTGCGCAAGATTCGTGAAGACCGAGAATTGGCTCGTAGGAGACCCGGTGATTTGACACCTATTGATCGGGAATCGATGCTCATCCGGGTTAACACTCACTTGGAAAAGCTGTTGGAAAAAGCAAACAGGGACAAGGACATGCTTAGCCACATGAAGACTCACTATTGGGCTCGCATGCATATTTGCAAAGCGAGAATGAAGGTCCTCAAGAGGCGTTTGAGCAAAGCGCTAAAACAAAAGAAAAGGCCCCATCCGATTCGAGTTTTGGCCGAGGCTTCACTAGTTGAGCATGATACATGATGGAGGGTCTTCACTCCAATTTTGGGCACATTTGGAGAAAATTTTTTCATTTCAAAATTTTTGGCTTGCAAAACAGGTTTTTGGATTCTATGCGTCGTGCTCAGCACACGACCCACAAAATGGAGAGGTCCAAATCACAGGTGGCTTAAATTTTTCAATTTGTCATGATGAAATACACATGTTCAATAATTGTCAAGTCATTTCATCAAGTTTTGGGTGATCAAAAGCTCAAAAAACATCATGAAAATCACCTTTCTGCCACTTTTTGCATCAGCAGGTAGTACTTCTGGGAGAATTCACTTTTGGAGGGTCAAATGGAGACCAAATTGAAACATTCCACTTGTGTTGAAAAGTAGACATCCATACCTTTCCAACAAGCCCACGTGAGCTCAATTTTGATGACAAGAAGTGCCCCAAACGTAGCTGCAAAGGCGCGCAACACACAGGGCTTAGGCGCGCGGCGCACAGGGCTTTTTGGCCAAATTTTCACTGTTCAGCTCAGAAATTCGCCCAGTTTTGACTAGTTTTGACTTGTGATGGGATTTTTCACCCTCATTGATGTAATTATTGGATTTTTATGTTGTTGTGACACTTATTTACCTATTCTAGAAGATTCATTCATAAAATAGCAAAAATGTAATGAATGAAATGGTTTCCTAGCTTATAGAGGAAAGTTGTTTTGACTGCCTAGATTGTAATGCTTAGTTTAGAATTGGTTGAAATAGCTCCTAGAATGATGAGCTCGACCCCTAGAGGCAAGGGAATGTGTTAGCTTGCCTATATTATGTATTTTCTTAGTCATTTTCAGGGTTGGACTCTTGGGATAGCTTGAAACTATATTGTACATATTTTATCAGCATTTTTGGCAAAGGAAAGACCAGGGTTTTGCAGCACTATTTGGGATCCATGTGGCTTTATGTGTTGATGGTGTGTTTCTCTCATTACTTGTAAGTTGTGTATGTGCATCATTATCTCTATTTAATCTTCTGTTATTAAACAAATGAAGTGTTAAGGTAGAATCCATGAAATCGCTATGCTCTGCCTTTAAATTTGTTTAATTTTCTATGTTTTCTTTAGTTTAAGGAGAATCCTTGAGACCCCTTGCTCCACTTAGCCCCTCACCAGTCTGATCTATCCATCTCACCTACTTTAAGGCATCAAAACAATTTCCTATCTTGCCCCAAGTGGACCTCTGCAAAAACTGTGCCTCATCCCCGCACCCAAAATTGGCTTTCCCTTGATTTCAACAAATTCATAAAAAATCAATTCTAAACTCTTTTTACTTAATACCTAGTCTAAAATCAGTCATCAATTCGGTCATCTCGAGCCTTTTCGATTATCTTTTGCCGAGTGTGTCCCGGAGAGAGCCCTCTCCTTCCTCGTAGGGCTAGCTACGAGGCTGAGCGTGGTTTGATGTGGCCTTGAGGACTTTACTTTAACAATATACACATATGTGGATTAGGCGAGCTATGTAGATGACAAAAAAAGTACAAGTGATGGTGAATTCTACCTAGGAGAGCCATTGGTGGCATGACTAAGAGAAAAAAACATCAGTTTCTCTATCTACCGCGGAAGCTGAATACATAGCACTTGCAACCTGTTGCACACAAGTGTCGTGGATGAAACAAACACTACAAGACGTGAAGGTAATTTTTAATGAACCTATATATATCAAGTGCGACAATACATGTGCAATAAGCATTTCAAAAAATCATGTGACCCATTCAAAGACTAAACATATCCCTATAAAGTATCACTTTCTCAGAGAACAAGTTGCTGATAAAACAATGAAGATGGAGTACATACCCACAAGGGAACAAATAGAAAACATATTTACAAACAAGCTAGGGATAGTACCTACAAACTCTCTTCATTAATGAGACTTTAAAAGGAGAGCCTAAAATACTACAAAGTATATGAAATTGAGCACCATCTAAGGGGGAGATTATAGGAGCAAGAAGGACTAATGAAGAGGAACACAAAGCTTATGATCATATCAAGAATTTGAAGCCGTTAAAGAAGTAGAAAGAACAAAAGCATCATCAAAGTGGTAAATCAAGTCACGAGCTAACAACATCAATTAGGTTCACCATTAAAATGTCCTTTCTTCAATTTTTTTTTTTCACATGTATATATTCGATGCATAAACATGTAAATAAATTTATGCAAGTAGACATAGTACTAGTACTGCTAAGACAATTGCATATCTATTAAATCATGTTGGAAGTTAAGCATAACTTATTGTATAATTTCATCATCAACTTTTCTCAAAATTCTTCATTTTCTGAATGCATTTATGTACATTATGATGATCCCCGTTAAAAATATGATGTATAAAAACCTGAGATCTATCCAAATATAAACATGGAAGAAAAAACAAAGACATTGACATCAAAGCAGAGGAGCAAATCCTACTTTATATATATATATATATGTGTGTGTGTGTGTGTGTGTGTGTGTGTGTGTGTGTGTGTATATATATATATATGAAAAAGAAGGATATTTCCATCAAGATGAGGAGCTGACTCTATATATGTTTATGTTTGGTTTATAGATGCATTCATCATGAAACATCATGAGATCTACATCAGAACCTTATTATTGTCAATCTCCATGTGAAGACTTCTATCTCAGCAAGTAATCAAATATTGTACAAATTTTGATTGCATCACTAAGATTTCTTTAAATCCTTCAGCACTGTTATTGTGAACACTATTGTGAATGCTTGAAGAAGAAAAATGAATTTATCAACAAAAGATGAAAGTTCATAGAAATTGTATTGAGATCTTTCTCCATTCCAAAAAGAAAAAAAAGATTGGAAATTATCCTTGCTCATCAATCACATCTCAAGCAGCGACATAATTTTGAAGAAAATGAGACTTTGCAATATCAAATACCCTAGGAGAAAATTCTTTCAGATAAACATGTTGAAGAATTCAATGAAGAAATCTGCGTTCAAATTTATTGTATTGTAGAATATTTATTTATTTATTTATTTATGAAAATGTCTTTATAATTTGAAGGCCATTGCTGATTGAAACACCATGCCTCACTCAATCGCAACACTTTAGCTTCATTATTATTTCCATAAGGATTTAAATAATATTTATGCTACATGATTAAAGTGAATCTATGGAGGAAATTTTGTAGGGCATCATCATAAGAGTTGAGGAAGATCAAATTCCTTCATCTGAAAGAGTAAATGAAGAGTCAGTAATCCTACAAAAGAAGAAATAAAATTATATAAAGAAAGAATTCTCCATGTCCATACAAGATTCATAGATTAAATCTCATACATCTCATAGCAAACAAATGAAGAGACAATTAAATCCATTATTCTGTCAAACCTATTTTCTACAAGCATTGAGATGCAATTTCTAGGCATTCAACTTCAAGAGAATTCGGAGAACAATAAAATTTTGAATAGGAGGTTTCTAGTACATGCCATTGAAAAGGGAATCACTAAGCATTGATCATTTTCCTGCACTAAAATCTTCAAAGGAAAAAAAAAAGGGGGAGAGAAACATAAAAGCTCAAGAAACCAGAGAAAGTAAGCATAAAGAGGAAAATTGGCATCCATCAAAGAGAACCAAGGGTTTATAATGATTTCTATATATCATGATAAGGTACCAATAGTTAGAAGGAAAGTAACACATGGACAAAAAATACTATTTAATTGCAATTATGAAGGCCAAAATTTGAAGGGAGTAGAGGTTTTAGGGACAAAAAGACAACACCATACATAGTATTGATAGCTAGTGGATTGGATCAACGTTAAATAATGTATGCAGCAGTGGAATAATTGTGTGCAACGAAATAATTGTGTGTAGTAGAATAATTATATGCAACGTTCATATAATTGCAATGTTTCTATTGGAAAAATTGTATTTTATTCCCTCAGCATTAATTACTTTGTAGCAACATTAATCACATATCAGTCAACTACATAAAAATTAAGTTTTTGTCCATTAGTGTTGGTATGAATATTATGCATTGCGTTGGCATTCTTAATACAGGTAGATATCTGGCTATTGTGGTGTGACTACTACAAATATGTTCAACTATTATTCATACATATGGATTGTTGGCACTATAACAGCTTACCAGCATTCCAAAAAATGCAGTTCAAATTTCCACGATAATTGTTAAGTCTCATAACATTTCGTATGATTTCCTAACAATGCAACTGACCTTCTTCCTAATTTCATCTCTCTGTTCCTGCCATTCCTTTGCTGCATCAACGTTCGTAGGAAATTCATCTTTTGGACTAGAAAGAATTGATATGATGTTTAAGAGAATGGTTTCAACCGTGTTGACATATATCCACCATTAACTTGCCAATTCATAGCCATTTGGATCATCATCAGGTGGTTGAAGGATAGAAATGCAAACACGTCCATCTGAATAAATATGTGGATTCCACATTTTTGATGTAAATTTGACTGTTGGTGGACTGTTTGGGTAGTTAGGTGGAAAAGTGATGATCGCATCATAATATCCACCTTCATATATTTTATCTGGAGGTCCAATAATTGTCACATTCCATTCAAAAACATTGGAGTTGTCTATAGTATTTGCATATATTAATATACATTGGCAGGTCGAATTAGGGTTTTGAGCCCTAGCTTCCACACAACTTTGTTACAATTTAATAAGCGATAATTAAGACATACAATGTGCCCCCCATCACAAAGAAGGCATTCTTCTGAAGCATCAATGTCATATCTCACAATCATTTTTTTAAGGCGTTCATTTGAATGATAGTGGATTAATTAAGTTTATCATACCACGCCTTCCTTTCCACTAGTTCTCTCTATGTCCTAGATGAGGCTGTAAGAACTAGGCTCCTGCTTTCCTACATTGATTGTGTACGCTCGATCATGCCCTGAAATGCAGTAGGGACCATAAAGAATGATCATTTCAACCTCATGGCTGGTTATTCATCTCAGACAGAGATGAGGGAGCGCAGTGGTATCACCCCCCAATGTTGGCAGTTGTGGAGTTACCTGAAAGCGTGGATGCATGGATGGCGGGGTGTGTATGCGGGGATTTGGGAGGAGTCGGCTCTCTAAAAACTGAGGGAGTCTACCCAGTTGTGTCTCTATGAACTAGGGTAGTTGACAGGTGCAGGCTAACCGAATTTCACTAGGGGTTGGAGAGTGAATGTAATGTGCATATGCATGGATGAGGACTGGAGGCTACGTGAATGCATGTGTATGCAGATGTATTATGGAAGGCGTATTGACCTGAATAGTAAAATGGTATTTTACCCATCTACCACGGAGGAGAGAACCAACCTATGCGCCATCCATATTATGGTTCCCCATACCAGAGGATGAAAGAGACTGCAGACAATGTCCAACGAGACTGACACAATCACAGTTGTGCTTCACGGTTTTAGAATTTCCAATTTTATGAATTCCACCATAGGGAATTGGAGCTTGATGAGGAACTAGAGAAGGAGAGAAGCATGCTAGTACGACATAACTGCTAGTATGATCTCCGGGTCATTAGCTTTCTCAAAGAAATGGTGACCAAGCTCCAAAAGGATAATTTTTCTCACGAATGGATCTCCTTTTTTCTCTTGCTAATGCTTAGGATGAAGAGTAGAGGTTGTTTTGCAAATTATTCCTTAGCGCTTAATCTCATTTGATTCCAGTAGCATTTTGAATTTTGTAATATAATTTGATGCCGACAAAATTTTGAATTTGATGCCTGTAACGTTTCGAATTTTGTAATACAATCATAGCTATAGTGTAATATAATGGAATTTTGTAAAGGTTGGTTATTCAAATTTTATGTGGGCTTTGTTGGAGATAATTCCACTGGTTTAAAAAAACATATATAGTTGCTGTAGTTGGAATGAGATTGGTGCTTTCCAGTGTTGACCATGAAATTACATATTGGTTATATGTACTTATATTCTAAAGAAGGCAATTCACATATCCTTTACATGATAAGTAATTTAAGTGTTATATAGATAGGTATATTATGATTCCCCATCCATACACCTCACTCTATATAAGAAAGAAATCATTGACTTGGGGATAGGTCGACATGGATTGCTGATAAGCATCCATAAGGGTAGTCCGAAAATGGGGGAGTTAGAGATATCATATTATTTATAATATTAATTTTGTGAGCATGGATTTTTGGTGCGATGATGGTAGCACCGATATTTTATCAAATACATTCATATCTTATATGTTTTCATATGTTTATACAAGCTTACGTCCACATACGTTTATACTTAATGGTCTATGTATTTACATCCTCTCACAACAATGTGCAATGAAATTCTTATTTGGAGAGTATTATTTGGCACTTATATACATACAATTGCTATATTTTACAAAGTGTTCTCACAACTATATTCTGCAACACTATTGCAATGTTAATACATTTTGAAGCATATTTGGAACTACATTTATATATCATATGGAGCAACATTCATATTGGAGCAGTGTTCAATGTGGAGTAGCGCTCATTTTCATTAAGAGTGATGCTCATTCAATGAGAGTGTCAATATTATTTGTACAAGACAAAACATTGCAGGTTGTAGAGGATCAATGCGTTGGTGACAACTATATTGAGGACTCTGTTATAGTAAGTTGAGTGAGTTGAAGACCATATTTTCAGTACCTTAATGACCGAAAATGGATAAATGTGGATTGAAGGGATACAAGGCATCTATAACCCCTTTCCATTTATGTCAAAGGGGGAGGCACAGGTTATGGGAAGCAATTAGAAATATCTTTCAGGACAAAAGGAGGAGGATGAATGAGTTGCCATCAATGCCAAAGGGGGAGATTGTTGGAAATATTGGCATTGATGTTAAGCTAAGCTGATTGATTAATGTCGATAAATGTTATTGATGTCACTAAGCACATTGGTGATAATTTATGTTGAATTAAAAGTGTACATAAATATTGAATGTTGAATATAAAACGATGAAAGTGATGTGAAGCGTAAAGGCTATGCTAATCAATGTGAATGCTCAACATTGAGACAAAAGTTGAAATACATATCTCTGTTTTGTTGGAAACACTAGGGGGGGGTGAATTAGTGTTGGGCATGGAATCCCCCCACATAAAGTTTTGGGGCTCAAATCCCAAGTTTTGGTCAAAGGTTTTGTAAGACTCCGCAAATTGTGGGCACGGAGCACGAAGTAGAGGTTAAGTCATAGGGCTGTCTGCCCTAAAGTAATGTAATGTAATGTAAAGTCATGTGGGCCTACCCATGGTTCGTGGACCATGGGATTGTATAAATAGAGCGAGGCTCTAAGTTGTAAGTGGAAGGGATAGTAGAGTGAATAACGAAGGAATGGTTCAAGCTTAGAGTAGGATTCTAAGTGTATTGGGTCATAGTAGTAGGAAGAGGCTCTGTAGCTGAGTGTGCAAAGGCCTAGTAGAGTCCGTAGTTGAGTGCGCGGACCCCTGCAGCTGAGTGTGCAGGGCGGTGTCGAGTTTGTAATCGGGATTGAAGATTAATAAATATAAGTTGATTGTTATTTCTGTGTATTTTCTATGCATTATATTCTTTATGTTTGTATTAATTTATGTATCGTGCGCACTGATATGATTGTTGAATATGCTGTAATAACCACAAATACACAAGTTAAGTAATCTATTAATTAGCAAGGAACTTGGGTATTATATGGATCATGCCCGAAGCAGGGCTGCACGGAAAAAACATCACAGGTTGTGAAGGAATAGCAATCGCGCGTAGCGACGGGTCGAACCGCGAACCTCCAGAAGCCCATCAGACATCCCTAGGGTGTGGAAACCTAGTTCTAGCACCCTCCCATACTACTTCGGGTGAGACCTCAGTCCATGCTCCATGGAATGTTGCCAAAAGGGCTAGTAGTACCGGAATTTTCTTGGCTAAATCACCTATGAACCTGGGTCAGGCCCATACAAGCCAACAAACGGTTCCGTTGCCGGGACCAGGATCTGCATAAAGGATGTTTGATGTCATGCCACTAGAATCTAATGAAGAAATAAATTGAAGAGTGGTGGGACAAGAAGATTCATGAGTTCGTGGCACAGGAGAACATAAATCCGCGAGTATCTAGGGAACAGTGGTTGGAAAGCTACTTGTATATGGAAATCGATGAAATTTTCTTTGCATCTTTTCCATCTGAGATGTATCAGTGGATTGCAAGGTTAGCAGACAGTCAGGGAAGGTGTAGGCTCGACAAACCAATAGTGTGGACTCCGGAATTAGTGCGCAAACTAGAAGCATCAGAAGATAAGATAGCATGAGCTGTGGACCACCGGCTCAACTGAATAATAGGAGGATTTATCACTGAGTTTGCAGTAGACATGACCGTCAGCTAAAGTGAGGTAGAGGGACATTTTCTCAAGGGACTGCGAGGTAAGTATATTAAATCTTTGAACACTTGGATTAAGATGTTATTGTGTGAAAAGTAGGTTATGCGAGTAAATTAATGTTTAGGACTATGCAAAGCGGGAAGATCTACAGAAGCGGAAGTAGTGAGGAGTTGGAAAACAATCCCTTAATTTCACCCTTGTGGGAAATCGAGGAGGAGCTCGTGAAAGTTTCTCTGAGAAGCGCGGTCAGTTTGATAAGATAAAGAATTCCACGTTTACCACCCCCACCCACACTGCCATCCATTTCACCCTCCTCACCTCAATCTCCACCCACTCCACCTCTGCCACCACAACAGTTCAGTATGGCGAGTGCGATCAAACTGCTGGTGTTTAAAGGAGTAGGAAATGAAGATCTGGACCAATTTTGGTTCGTGGTAAGAGTAGTATGGGAAGCACAGAGCATCATGGATGATAATATTAAAAAGGCTACGCTAGTGAGCATGCTGCAGGATCATGTATTAACATGTTATATTAAGCATTCTAATGACTACCCAAATGTAGGAATTGCAGAGATCCAGACCGCACTGAACAGGGAATTTAGCAGGCCAAAATCAGAGACACAATCAATCATTGGGTTTAAGGAGATTGTGATGCTCCTAGGAGAGACCCCCTAGGATCTGGACCAAAGGCTGAAGAGTTAACAGATGCACAACATCGCGCATGGTTTGTGGCCTCACTTACGCCACACTTAAGGACGACGCTGTCACAGCAAAAAATTTCCACCCAGGTTGAAGCATTGGAGATGGAAATGAGATTGCATGAGACCCCTCTACAAGACCCAGGGTTGGGAGTCCAACAAATCCACATGCAACTACAGAATGTGTGTTTAGAGATGCAAAGTTTGAAACAGGATAGGACAACTCGACCGGAGGTGCGCGAGGAAGTATGGTGCATAAAATGCAAAGGCTAAGGGCACAACAAGGACCATTGTCCAGTGTTTACGAACTAATTGGAGGGGGGAGGGCCAATGTCGTTAAGATCGGAGGCAAAAGAAAGGCTGAGCATGATGTCTGCATTATGGTGCACGATCTGCCAAATAGGAGGAAAACACACCACAAATAATTGTCATCTACTGTAGAAGTATATGCAGACATCCCAACAATTGTTTTGTAATTTCTGTAGGTCGGTAGGCCATGACGAACGCACCTGCCAAAGCTATGAACTAATGATGGATCAGACTCCTACCTACAGGGTGTAGGCCGAAATGTGAGCCCTCGACCCAAATGAAGGGATGGCGTGCGCTAGGTTTTAGGGGCGCGGTCGGGGTCGAGGTGGAATAGGACTAGGGAGGGGTTGTGGCCAAATAATTTGTTACAATTGCGAAGGGCTAGGGAATTATGCTTGTGATTTTATGAACCAGACTAGGATATCATGTTGGTACTGTAAGCAGTTTGATCATGAGGCAGAATATTTCCCTTCGCTGATAGCGAGGATGGGCGAAAAGGGGGTACTCCAGCTCCCTCCGACCCAAAATTTACAAATGATGAGGTCTGAACCGCGCAAAGAAGACCCAAATGTAAACATGATGCTCAGGAGTGGTATGACCATGGGAGATGATAAAGGGAAGCAGCCAGAAGAAAGTGCATGGGTTCACAAGGCTCCTACAAAGGAACATGAGTTTGACTTAGAACGCACGAAGGAGACAATCATGGAAGCTAAAGAGAGCTTCACGGAGGCCTCCACTTCAGGTAGTAAGGATCAACTAGAACTAGGGATGGATCCTTCAATGCTCACTACCTTTCTGAAGACATGCATGAAATTTCTGCGTGACAACAAGGCAGTTAAAGGGCTGCAGGAACTTATCACTAGGTGCGTGGGGTCAGGAGAACCGTGCATGGTTTGAAAACTTGGAAAGCATGCATTGCACACTGGAAGGGAGATGAGGTTGACTATGCAAAGAGGCGAGTACGAAATGGATCAGGTAATCCTGGATCTGGGTTCATACATGAATGTAATACCAAAGCAAACATGGGAATGCATGGGCAAACCCACATTACAATGGTCCTCTCTTCAGTGACGAATGGCGAGCCAATAGAATATTTTTCCCATGGGAAGATTGCAAGGGGTGACAGTTGATATTGAAGGCATGAGCGTGCAGGCAATTTTGAAGTGATAGAGATTGTCAATGACAACAATCCCTATCCCACGCTACTAGGAATAGACTAGGTTACCGATATGAATGGGGTCATAAATCTGAAGAAGTGCAAAATGATCTTTGAGAAAAAGTCACTACGCGTAGTAGTATCGCTAGATCCAGCCGAAGGAGTGTGATACACTGAACCGTTGCGCGATGATGATAGCGATGACAATCTCGACTGTATCTACAAGATAACTGCACAAGGAGAGGATTGGGTGAATCTGACTGAAGATGGAAGGATTTCATAGGAGCGCGAAAGCTCTTGCACTTTGGATCCAAACAAAGAGATAGAGAGATGGCAGAATCAACTACACGAAGTAACAAAACTGAAATGCAACATGATGATCAAGTCATTGCATTGTGTAACAACAGAGGCAAGGCAGTTGCCGAAATATGATGGATTTTCAGTGGTGGATGAAATTCTGAGAAAATTCGAAAGTGCAGTACCAAAACAACAACAGTTCGATGCGCTGAAGTGGGCACTGGGTGCAACACCCGCACGATGCTGGGGTACCCATCAAGGAAATTTTGAGTACGGGCACGGATACAGAAGGATGATGTGCCTACAGTTTGGAAAACCCCAGCTTCAAATGCAAGTTAGTCAACAGGGGTGGAACAACTTGCGTGCCCACCTTTCTCGATGGGTATAGACATATGCTATAAAACCCACACAAGTGCACACTAGCCCCAGAATAACAAATTGGAACAAAGTGTAGCAGTAGGAAAGGCGATGCACAATACCAATTCTCCATGACAAAGCCTTCGATAGGGTGTGTAGAATACTCAACAAGGTTCACCAGGTGAGATGAAATGATTCAGACTTATGCATGCCAGTGGTTTGATGGGCCTACCAGACCATGTGTAAAACCCTAAATGCTGAGACAATTCCAAAGGAGTGGAACAAAAATGGAGATGGTACTTACTGAAGAAAATAAAATAAGGAATCCACATGTACTGGGCCATGTAGTAGTGACAGTGCATGATGACCAGAAGGAAGAAATCAAACATCTATGCGAGGTAGAACATATAAGGATTCACGAAGCCATCCGACAATGGAACTTTAGACTTTGTGCACTCGAAAAGGACCGGGTACAATTGAGGAAGAAAAGCATTTTGATGGACATTGAGATCAAGAGGTTGGAAAAAAAGATCACGCATGCATGTCTCGCCGATAAACCAGGGATGACAAAGCAAGATACAGGTGATCGTACCACTGCATTAGAAGAATGTCACCACGAGTTTATGATTCTGTTACCATGGCTATGAACGCACCTCACCAAACACAGTAACCAGGGGAGCGCACTACATATGGTAGAATGCATAGTGCTGGCAGTTGCATAGACAATTGAGGAGTTTTCGCGGGCTATGCCAGAAGGTGAGTTGAAGTCTCAAACAGGTGGTGCAACCACCTGACTAGCCGTAGGGAGCATAGTATCAACACTCTAGACAATTGAAAGAGAGCGCGAGACTCTAAAAGAGTCTGTTTGGAGGCTGCATGATTAGGGAGGTGCGTGCAGAAACAACATGACACAAGGGTCACGTCCACACACGGGGGGCTGTGCTGCTGTGTCGGTAGATTGAGAAGTAACAGTTGGCGTCACTATTGATGACGAGGTGTCCAATTTAAGGCAAAATGGAGTGGGCAGCGGGTAATTAGGACATGAAATCAGAGCTAGATTTGGGACGATTTGCCACGAAGAATGCATTAATGACTCAGAAGTGGGGGGAGCGATCAAATTCAATTTCAAAAGATGCTATAAAACTCCAAGGGCTAGCCATGAGACAACACTTGTTCATTTGAGATTTGAGCTACTATGAAGAGCACAGAGTGTTGAGTGCTAAGTGATATTTGAGCCCCCAACTTCGTGAACAACCACAGACAGTTTGAACAAGATGACAACTACCAAGAGAGGTGTGGGTTTTACAGAGAGTACCGCCGAGGAAGCCACGCAGAACCCTACGGTGCAGGTTGGGGATGCGTCAGAAATTCTGAAATGACCTTGGATGCCGAGGCCCAAGAAGGATAAATAGGCAATGGGACTAGTCTGCATGTCCCCATGAAATCTACGGTTTGGTAAACTTTCCAGGGAAGAAAAGGGAAAGGCCATCACCATTGAGATAGATGATGAGGAGGAGGACCTACAGGCTCTCATAGATGAGATAGAGGGAGATGAACAAATGGAAGAAGACATCTAGCCGGTGTGCGTTGTAGCAAAATTGCCTGAGTACGTTCCTCCATGGAAAGGGAAAGCTAAGGTACCCAAGGATTTGGATGCCGCTAAGAGCACACTCCAAACCCCGCTCCTTCCAGATGGAATTATGTTTAAGGGCTTAGCCCTCAGCTGCATGCCCACAATGAAATTTGAAGACTGGGACCTTGCAGACAACAAGAAGTTCCAACATTTAGAGACTAAGAACCTCATGAAACAGAGCAAGGAGTGGTCAGTTACAATGCTAGAGCCATAGAAATGGCTGCGCGGTGTCGAGAAGGCTGGACTACTCCACCTACTATGGGTTCCACACTTTCACCATGCACTTATCACAATCTTCGTCATCAGGTAGCTGCTTTGCCTAGTGCACAATGGGTACTTATGGCTGGAGGAGCCTATTCCCATCACGGCGGATCCTATCCACAGGATTTCCTGGCTTCCCTATAAGGGAAAGGACCTTGTAGAGATAGCCGACAAAAGCAGAGATTTGGCACTCGCAGAGGCCATGAAGAAGAAGTACAAACTAGAAAAGAAGAAGAGGGGCTATGCAATCAACAACATTAAAGATAAAGGGGTGCACGTAGCCACCCAACTCTTGGCCGGGAAGGTGATGAGAAAATGCCGTGGAGACGAGGTACTAGTGTCGGTAGTTGTGCTGGCAGAACAATGCGTGGAGGGGGTCCAATTCAACTGGGCCGATTTCCTCTATGAAGAATTCCTAACTGAGTACAAGGAAGCTCAAGAGTAGGGTAAGAACTTCCACTACACGTGGTTTCTCTTGTCTATTTTATTGGTGACAGGGGAACTGCCTGAGGATAGTCAGTTCCCTAATATTGAACAGGACTTGCTAGAGGATGCAAAATATGAGTCTCTCTGGGCTACAAAGGATGCCACGCAGATTCGTGAAACTAAGATCTTCTGGGTGCTCATGGAGGTGAGCGTCCAGATGTGGATTAACAAGAGGCCGCGCCTATCCCCCACAATGTATAATAGTTTGCGAAGCTTTTCAGACTTCAAGGCCGATATGCACTATTTGTATATCAAGGCGCGTAAGGATCTGACACAGAATTGGACCAAGCTTCCTTTCATAGCAATTGATTATGCCATCTTCTCCGTGCTCAAATCATGGCCTCCTGAGTGGCGTGCCCCGAATCTGGTGGAGCAGGATAGAACAGTGGCATAAAAGCAGAAGGATGCCACCAAGCTACTGGCCCAACAAAAGCACAATGAATAGTTGGCCGTGGAGGTAAGGGCTGCCTGCGAGGCAACGAAGGTAGCCGCAGAGCAGGCAAAGGCTGCAAAAAAAGCAGCAACAACACAGGCAACAGGGGCCACCACGACATAGGAGGAAGGGGGCTCAAACTTATCCACAGGATAAAGAGTATAGGACACAACAGAAGGCGCAAACCCGAGCACAACAACTACACAGCTGAAACGGCTGTGCGTTACAGAAAGATCAGGCCCACGAAAGAAGGCTAAGGATTCTAAACTGGACATCAAACCAATTACATTAACAGAGTGTGACCTCTACGACATTGGTGAAATAGTTCGCGAGGTCACCAGGGAAGCGCTCCAGGAATCTATGACGGAGCAACAAAATGTGTTGGGGGCCCTAAGGGCGCAGCTGCAGGAACTTCAAGTGCGGCTCCCACAGGAAGGAACAGTAGCCACCTATAGTGTCGTAGGTACATCAGCAGTGGAGTAGCTTCTGCATGCAAAAATGGCCAACACCATAGTGTTGCCGGAAGGAGCACTAACAACGCAGAGCGAGGAAGATAGAGTTGCGGCGGGCCAGATCAAGGGACTTGGCCTAAATTTGGCTGCCCTTTCGCGGGACACATTGTACCAATGGCAGGACAACATAACAACAGAGCTCTGCGCCCATGAAGGCCGCGCGATCCAGGTATTGAGTGAGCAAAAGATCAACATTGAACAGAGCAGCCTGCAACATGACGAGCTAGTGTCACAAAATCGACAGATCGCACAAACAATGGATGAAGCATGCTGACGCGTTCCAGAATTATCCATCACTATAGACCTACCAACCGAGATGCAGATCCACTGTTTGGCAAGTGGAGTTCGAAGCGCACGCGAGGAAACAACATGAGTGCAGCTAGAGTTGAACCTCCAGATTGCTGAGCTACGGATGGAGGCGTAGCCTTCCACTCCTCTAGAAGTTAAAAAATAGCGCGTTAGAGCGATTCGGATAGGATTGGCAGAAATTGGAAGGGTGTTGTAGGACTACACCGGTATGTTGGACCAACCATTCGATGTCCTCACATCCTTGCAAGAGGACCCCAACATACAATGCCTGGAAACAGAGGCACACGAATTGCAGCAACAGTATGACAGTGTCAGGGGAACGACGCAGATAGTCATCCTCATCCAATGGCTGGCTCACCCAATGACTGGCTAAGATGCAACAGGAAAGGGAACTGAAGGAGCAGGTGGATGCTGCAAGACAGAAAGAGGCCCTTCTCAAAGCACGCGTCTAGCCTTGGATTGATTAGGCCTTCACAATTATGGCCGAGATTGAGGGCAAGCTCGCATCAGTGCAGGGACTATATGTGCCAAGACAGATAGCAGAGCCTCACAAAGAAGCAACAGAAGAGCGCATGCAACAGGTCCAACAAATAGCAGAACATTGCACCTCGGACCTCCAGGCAATACGGGAACAGTTGGAGGGGCTCCGTGCCAAGATCGCCGCACCAGTAGAGTGACTCGGGACTAGTCACGATGATTGTGTTGGGGGTCTATTGGGCACAAAATCCCCCCACAGTAGGTTTTGGGGCTCAAATCCCAAGTTTTGGTCAAAGATTTTGTAAGACTCCATGAATTGCAGGTGCAGAGCGCGAAGTAGAGGCTAGGTCATAAGGTTGTCCGCCCTAAAGTAATGTAATGTAATGTAATGTAAAGTCATGTTAGCCTACCCATGGTCCGCAGACCATGGGATTGTATAAATAGAGTGAGGCTCTAAGTTGTAAGTGGAAGGGAGAGTAGAGTGAATAGCGAAGGAATGGTTCAAGCTTAGAGTAGGATTCTAAGTGTATTGGGTCGTAGTAGTAGGAGGCTCTGTAGCTAAGTGCACAAAGGCTTAGTAGAGTCCACAGCTGAGTGCACAGGGCGGTGTTGAGTCTGTAATCGGGATTGAAGATTAATAAAGAGAAGTTGATTCTTATTTTTGTGTATTTGTTGTGCATTATCTTCTTTATGTTTGTATTAGTTTAGGTATTGTGCGCACTGATATGATTGCTGAATATGCTATAATAACCATAAATACACAAGTTAAGAAATCAATTAATTAGCAAGGAACTTGGGTATTATATGGGTCACGCCTCGAGCAAGGCTGCGCAGAAATAGCAGCACGGGTTGCGAAGGAATAGCAAATGCGCGTAGCGACGGGTCAAACCGTGAATCTCCAGAAGCCCATTAGACGTTCCCAGGGTGCGGAAACCTAGTTCTAGCACCCTCACATACTACTTCGGGTGAGACCTCAGTCCGCGCCCCATAGACTATTGCCGAAAGGGCTAGTAGTATTGGGATTTGCTTGGCTAAATCACCTCTAAACCTGGGTCAGGCCCATACAAGCCAACAATCAGTATTCCTTTTGAATTATTACTTTTACTAGTTAGATCACTTATATTTAGAACACAAAATGAACAATATGAATAAATGCTTTTATTAATATAATCTTTACAATGAATCAAGTACAATGTATATAGGGCTTCAACCCTAGATGAAGACACTGATATTCAAACTCCCAGGCTCCAACTTGTTGCCAAGCACCAACTTGGACTTTTTGTGAGGCTCCAACCTCTAGGGCACCAACCCTGTCTTGTCAAGGCACCAACCTTGGGTTTAGGAGCACCAACTCCAAGGAAACCAATCCTTCCAATTCTGAGGCACCAACCCCAAGGGCTTCGACCCTATCTTTCAAGGTACCTACCTTGTTTGTTTGAGGCTCCAACCTTTAGGGCACCAACCCAATGATATATTTTGTCTAGATATGTTTCATAGTAATTCTCTGCTCTAAAAATCTTCTTCACTGAATTGTGTCAATGTACAGTTTCGCTGTAGTCTCCATGCTATAAAATCAATGACAACCTTGTCTCATAGAAGGTGTCACCATTGCTCTTCATTACATCCAAGAAAAATCTTCAAGTCATATCATGATGACTAATACATCGTGGTCTTCAATAGTCTCTTCACGACTTCAATGTACCTTTAATGAATTGTACTAAGCTTTGCACACTCCAACTTTCTATTTCAATCCTCTATTCTAACTGTCACGGTAACTGTTTCAGGAGTACACTTCAGGAGTAACTTCTTTAGAAGAATGATTGTCGTAGCTTCAGGTTGTGTGCACAATTATAAAACAAGCCTATCTTATGCAGTGTCTTTAACAGATCGCGGGACGTGCTTCTACAGATTCATCATAGGTCCGATCCTTTTAATGAATAACCCAGTCTTCTTCCACTAGACCTTGGGCTTTCTTATTCTTCCACTGGACTTTCGACTTCCGTCTTCGACCTTCGGCTCTCTCTGTTTCTTCAAGTTCATGAGATGTGAATTGTCGATTCGTATGTGTGCCCGATGCCGAGATAGATGCTTAAGGTGAGGTATTATAATTTGTATTTATACAGGTTTCCCCAATACCCAAAAGACACATTCATTTGGAAGGAGAGGCCGACTTATGGATATCCATCCAATTACTCATAAACTTGTCTTAGTTATGGAAAATTTCATAGGAGAGGCTGTACCCAATGAGGTGCCACATCCATGTTATCAATTGCAATCACAACTTTTGAAGGTCCCACAATTACAACCTTTAACATTATTGATGTGACATAGCCGATATTCATACTATCGATGAAGCAGACACGATATAATATTAAACAGTCGTCAATAGATATGTTAGGTCCATAGCTCCATCGCAATTGGTGGTCTGTCAGGTCCACAAGTCTTATCGCAATCGGAAGTCCGATGGTGACAACCCTTTATGATTTGCGTAACTTCCGATACCCAAACGCGATACTACATAAAGGTGTATTCTAATGGAGTTGTCAAGTCCACATATTATTATCGCAGTTGCAGTTTTAGTGTGACATTCCTTTAAGACTTGCAATGTGAAGGTTCCAATAAATCATAATCGTAGATTTCAACATGACAAGGCTTTAAAAGCTTGCGGTATGGCAGATGCGATATTTATTTAGGGTGTGTTGTAATATGACCATATGGTCTGCAACTTATATCGCAATCGGGGATTTTAGTGTAATAAGGCTTCAATACTTGCGACGCAACGAATGTGATATTGTATTGAGGTGTGTTGTATTTGAGCGATCGGGTCTGCAATGCATATCGCAATCGGGGGTTTTGAGCAATGTTACATAACTTAATATAATGGAACCACTCATAAAGTTCCTTCAATATAAATTCTTTGATGCGGTGTTATTACATGGTTTTATTCTTGGGTTCTTGCTCCTGTGACTTCTATTCACTCTTCTACTCTTCTGACAGCTATTGCTCCTATGGCTTATCTTCCTGTGACCACCGATAAATCTTCTGAAGAACTCTTCCTATAGCTCTTCTTTGACTGCTCTTGTTCTTGACTTTCAATGGATTTCCTTCTTGGGTCTATTGCTTCTATTATATATATATATATATATATATATATATATATATATATATATATATTAAATTCAATCCACTTGGCTCCTCCATCTCATCATATCATGATATATCAAACTTTCATCACTACGAGCATTGTGATCAATGGGCATCAATAGGAAACATCATGTATTAAAGAATTTTCCATCACAAACACTGCTATATTGACATCAATGACAACCTAGATTAACAATCTCCCCCTTTGTCATTGATGGCAATATTCTTCTTCTCTCCCCTTTGATATCAATGGCAAAGGAGCACATAAGGACTCCCCCTGTCATGATGCTCTTCTTATTTCTCAAGATAGAAGGATTGTTGTCCATATTGTATTGTCTTCCGTAGTTAGATTTAAGAGGTCTTCATAGTTCGAAACAAGAAAAAAAAGCCACTGAAATTGTCTTTCTCACTATCTTTCTTCAAATCCGAGTTCCTCTATATTTTTATGCTTCTCCTTAAGTCACCTCCATTCAATGTTTTAACATTATTGCATTCGGATGAAATGGTGAGAGATTGTGCCCCACTGTTGCTATTTTCCAAAGTGACCAACATTACACTAAGCTTATATTTGACTGTGCAACATCTTCTTTCTATAGTACTTTTGATGAGCCATTTTTCTTTATGTTCTAGTAAGAGTTTCTTCAAGTTATTTCTACTAGCGGATTTGACATCCAATCTGTGACTGTCTTTTGAATTCTTTTTATTAGTTGACAAATTTTTGCAATGCTTTAGTTTTGTTAGGTGCTGCCAATTGCTCTTGATTCAAGCTTCATTCCCAGATGTCCATAATTTACTTGTTCTCATATTAAATCCCTGAGTCAAAATATTCAAATTCTGTAATAACAACAACATAGTTGTTAAATAATGAATCCATACAGGTGAGGATAGTTTTAAATAGAAAAGGAATGACTTGTTATAGAGTTTTATGAACCTAACATTTCGGACTACCAAGTGAGTCCATCATCAGGGGCTGCGACAATAGATATTCTAGAGATATTAATATCTCTAGAATATCTATTGTCGTAGCCCCTGATGATGGACTCACTTGCTAGTCCAAAACGTTGGGTTCATAAAACTCTATAACAGGTCATTCCTCCTCTATTTAAAACAACATAGTTATTCACTTATTAGCATTAGATGGCCTTCTGCTGCTCCAATTTCTGTTTAGAAATCAAGTGGAAAATATTTTTAACAACAGTCCATTGGATAGATAAGAGATCATGTTCCTTCAAAGGAGTGTTCCTAAGAAATGATCTATCAAAGAATGATTGTTAATATTCCTCATCAAGGATTTCATAAGGACCCTTTCATGGATAGCTTCTACAATAATGATCAAGAATCACAAGCTCTCCCTAACTGTATGCATGATCTCTTTTTGGTAGAATCCCATCATCAAACACTCGAAATATCAAGAATATCTTCATCAAGTCAACAACATGTGTTGTTGGCTGAATAGTTCAGGAGATTTTCAGATTGTATTTGCTTTCTTCTCCATACTTGTGTAACTTTCTTTTCTGGTATGGTTCTAGCTTGTGTAGGAACCCAAGTTAAGTTACAATCATGTGCCATATGACCAATGTTATGACACTTAAAGCATTCTATGTTTTTCATGAATAAGAATTCATGATTTCTTCCTGCAGAATTGCTTCTCGGAGATTGTCGGGGACCATAGTGTCTATCTTTGTGGTATGTCCTACAATCTTTTGCCATGTGTCCAAAGTTTGTACAAGAATAACAATAACCAATAAATATATTTTGGTACATGTGAGAAGAAGGTTTCCTTGATGTACTTCTGAAGTCTTTCTTCCTTGAGATCCTTTGTTTATAACCATTGCTTCTTGTGTCCTTGACATCATCTACATTTCTTCTTGGAATAGGATTTCCTTCATTATTTCCTTGACTCTTATCCTTGCCTTTGCTAGAACTAGGAATATTGTCAGGCCAGACAATAACTCCACAAAGCAAAAACTGATTCATATTATTCATTCAATCAGGTAGGTATGTTATATACATGAGGGAGAGACTGTTCAGTTCATCTCCCGATGACTGTTCACATTTCTCTTTTATTTATTTACATATATTTACCCAATCACAAGGATTAGGTGTCAACATTCCCACCTTTAATCTAAAGGGATGTTGGTGAGTCCAAGCATCGTTCTGAATCGTTCAAGCTTTTCTCTTCCAAGCACTTTGGTGAAGATGTCTGCAATTTGCTCATTTGTGGAACAATGCCGAAGATGGATTGTTTTGGCCTCAACATGATGTTGAATCAAATGATATTTAGTATTGATGTGCTTCGTTTGATCATGGAACTTTGGGTTCTTGGCCAAGTTTATTGCAGAGGTATTGTCAATCATGAATGGAGTTGATTGTACTTGTTTTACCTGCAAATCTTCAAGAATTTTCCTGAGCCACACAATTTCTTTTGTTGCTTCAGCTGCTGCCATGTATTCTGCTTCTGTTGTGGAATCTGTTGGAACTGATTGTTTGCGTGATCTCCAGGAGATAGCTCCTAATCCAAGACTCATAACATATCCTGAAGTATATACCCCAGTTTCTTTGTCTCCATCAAAGTCTGAATCAGAGTATCCAATCAAGCTGAAGTCGTCCACTTGTGTATACTTGATTCCAAAGTCTTGAGTTCCCTTCAAGTACCTTAGAACTCTTTTTGCAGTAGGCCAATGTCCCTCACAAGGCTTTTGCATAAACCTGGAGAGGATTCCAAAAACAAATGAAATGTCTGGCCTGGTAGTAGTTAGGTAGTTGAGACTTCCTACAAGCTGTCTATACTTTGTTGCATCCTCAAATTCCTTTCCTTCAATAGATGTGAGCTTTAAGTTTTGTTC
>APFE030533798.1:2882-32757 GCA_000404065.3 Pinus taeda | reverse complement strand
CAATCCACTTGGCTCCTCCATCTCATCATATCATGATATATCAAATTTTCATCACTACGAGCATTGTGATCAATGGGCATCGGTAGGCAACATTATGTATTAAATAATTTTCCATCACAAGCATTGCTATATTGACATCAATGACAACCTAGATTAACATATTTGAACAAAAAAAGTAGATAATCCAAATTTGATTTGTCTCTTGTAATTATTACTGAATGAGCTATTAATTCAGCTCTATTTTATATTACAAATAATTTTTAGGACTAAAAATGAAAAGGCAAGTTTGTGAGTAGTTTTGGAGGTCCAAAAGACTATGATTCATTTCATATTCCTCCAAAGAATACAAAACCCAAGAGGGTTTGCTTATAAGATATACAATGTGGAATGAAAAAGGATGATCTTATTTTTGAGTGGAAGGGTTCTGCATCAAAGAATTGATGAACAATAGAAGAAGAGAAGAAGAGTGAAAAGAAGAAGCAGTTCAACAAAAAACTTGACAGCAGAATTGTATATGAGGTAACCAACATTTGTGACTTGATGTTGTGATTGAGAAAGTTCTGTTATTTTCTATGTTGTAGCTTGAAAAAGAACATGTTGTAGCTTATTGAGGTAGGAGCCTCCTGTGGGTTGTAGCCTGCAGAAAACTTGTGGGATTTTGAGCTTCCTTTGAGGTAGCAGCCTCTTCTAGGTTGGAGCCTACAAAAATATGATGAAATAAGGAGTAGCAGCTTGCCTTCGCATCACTTTCCGACTAAAGTTCATGGTTTTCTCCCTTCGGGGTTTCCACTTATATCTAGTGTCTTCATGTGTTTAATTCTTGTGTGTTGTGTGAATGCTTTGAATTCTTGGTAAACAAATATGAAAACCTCTCTCCTTGAAATAGACAAAAAGGAATTCAATAACTATTGAGCACAAACATAAATCATTAATTGCATAAGAAGAATATTAAGTTGAGCAAAAAAAATAATTTTAAATTATTGATTCACCCACCCCCCCTAAGTAATTTCCAATCATAAATATCATTCTCATCCTTTCATCATCTGTTGGAGCCATGCCTCCCTGTAAAGTGACCTCCAAAGAAGCCTCAAAAGTAAGAACTAAGGAACCCGTTGAAGTTACCAAGCCAACCATTCCAATATATGAAAATACACAGTGCTTTATTAATAACAATACAAAGGTCACATGGAGCAAGATATACAACACATTCATGCAAAAGAAGTTTGTTGAGAAATGAGAAGATGTGCACGCATACATCAATATCAAGAGGTCCAAAATGCATAGGATCGCATGCAGATTTCTTGTCATCCCTTGTGCAGAAGTGATTGAGTGGATCATTCCACACATGGATGACTCTTATCTTGTGCTTCATAGTGAGAGTGGCAGTCATCTCACCACTTATTATGGAGAAGACATGCAAATCTACTAAAAAGATGCTTAGGCCCATAGAATATGAAAATAATGACTTCTACACCAGTTGGGACAACCTCAAAACAAGAGACATTATTAGGTCTTGGTGTCGAGAGCCTACTAATTTTTTCCATTGCCCATCTGTAGCCTATCTGATAAATATCCTCAAAGATGTATATCATCATTTGAAATCCATGTGTTGTCAGTTGCATGGGTGAAAGAATGTTGAGGTGTTTGAGGAAAATTAGATATATATATGCTCCATATTATGGTAACCCATGGTAAAGCTTTCAATTGGGTAGATATATTGTCATTTGAGTTGCAATGTCACATGGGGTAGGCGAAAGCATCTTTGAAGGCGAACCAGGTACCAAAATTTTATATGTTTTTTTTTCTCCTAGATGGAATTTATGCATAATATACGTTCCCAAGAATGTACTAAAACTGGACACCTAAGAAAAAATTCCCAATTTACTTTCACTGTAGAGTGTTTTCATAATCAAGCTTCAGAGGCACATATGACATATTAACCGAGCACTTCTTTACAGTTATATTTCATATGATATTTGAGATCGATCCTCCCTGCGTGACTAATCAGGTGAAGGAGTCACTATGGGATATCACAGATTGGTTTTCAACACTTGAGGGGACATGCATCCGATGTTTATGTTGTCATATATCCCCTCATATGATGCCCCAATATGTGAACAATAATTTTGTCATGCAGGAAGTGGAAAATTAGTTGGACAAGGGATTGTTAGAATTTCTTCATAGGAGCAAGAAATCCCCTTGGCCCACCTTCTTATTGAGGATCATGTTATATGATTTGAATAGCCATAAGGTAAAAGAAACATAGATATAATAGTTGGATCACCTTCACTTATCCTCAAAGGATTTTCATAGATATGATCCCAGGAGAGTATGCCCACAACATTGTGAAAGGATCAATCACAATACAGGGTATTCTTCAATATCTAGAGTAGAAGATGAAAAGATAAAGAACTAGTACAATGTAAACATGAAGTCACACCCAAGGAAGAAGAACAATTTACCCCAAGATCCACCAGATCAAGACTTGCAGGAATAGGAGGAGGAAAAAATAACCCCTCAAGTAAGGAAATTAGCTTCTAAGAAGAGGATCAGATATGATTTGGCATGTGAGAGGAGAAGGAAGTGGAATGATGATCCTTTGAACATAGGATATATTCAAGAAGAATGAGAGAGGAGAGAAGAAAAAGAAGAAGAGGAGAAGAGGCAGTAGGATGAGTTTCTTCAGAAGCAACAAGAGGAAGAGGAAGAGAGGAAAAGTATAGAAGAAGAACAACAGAGACAATATCAAGAGGAAGAAGCAACACAAAGAGATAGAAGAGGAAGAATTGGAGGAAGAAGATACCATCTAACCCATGGATGATGAGCCAGGTAATCCATAGGAACATCCCCTCACAAGTAGTCATCTTCTATTTGGAGAGATGGGGATCACACCTCCACCAATAGACAAAGTTATAGATGTATGTAGTGTAATGTTCAATCACCTTAAGAAGAGGATCATGTAGAAGAGACATAGATACTTTCCCAATGATCCTAAAAATCCAGTCTCAGTTGATATATAAAAGGTGATTACTGCCAACATCAAAAGGAATCTTAAGGCAGTCATGATGGAAAATGTTGCTTTTGCCACAACAACACATGATAACTCTGAATATCTACTGAGTGAGAATGTTAGATTGAGGAAAGAACTTGTTGTAGTGAAGAAATAGGTGGAACATCTTGCAACAAAGAATTAGCATTTAAGATCACAGAGTTTCAGCATTGCAAAATGGAATTCATCCATGTAGGAAGAACTAGGGCCAATGGAGGTCACCATGGTGTGACTGCATGATGAAATGATACGTATAAAATAGGTGGTGGCTCCTCTCATTGAAATCCAGAAGAAAGCACAAGAAGTGGTAAAACTCCTAAAAGTGGCAAACAAAGCAGTCAACTAGATTTAGGAGTGGGTTGCCAAGTATCTGGATGCTCCGCAACATTTGGAAAAGAAAGACAAGATTGTCGCAAAAATGGACAATGTTTAGTTGAGACTCCACCTACAGAACTACTCGCATTTTGGAGCATATTTATTGGTAATATTTCCGCCTATAATCGACTGCATAATGGTTTTGAGTCTCTAACACAATAGCATGGGATGCTCACAATAGGAACACTTCAATCAATCAGAGGCAGAGAAGTCATCTTCCAGGAGGTTAGGCTATATATTGAGCAAATCAAACAAGAAACATAACAAGAAGGCTTGGAGGTTACCAAAGACATTATTCTACAATATGCTTTTGCACTAGTCAAAGCTCATATGAAACTGTAATGGCTCTGGAAAAATGTACAATAAAGCTCCAAGACCATACTAACATAGGTACTAACGAGTGAAAGCCATCTCAATGAAGTTCATAGAATGGCACACTTACATTACAAATGAGCTCCATGAGGAAGCACATGATTTATCCATTTGATGAGAATTTGTCCCATTATCAGTTTTGTCTTATTAGGCCATCGCCTCATATGTAATTTGTATCATGTAATAAATGATATGTAATTAAGTCCAAGGGACACATGTGGAATGTGAATAGACACATATTGGATGTAACAATTCATAAATAGAATATGAATAGTCATAGAATTCAAAGAGTCATGAGCAAGCCCAAAGGTCATTTTTATTTGCTATAAATAACTCCTCATAACTCAAGCTAAACACTGGGATTCTTGGAGTCTTTCCTTGGCTTCTATTGTATCAAGTAGGAGATAGATCATTCTTTGGAGAAGAAAGTTGTGGCTTCATGTTCCACTATTGGATGTAGTGTTTCATTCATGTAACATTGTACTTAGCACCTTTCACTCTTAATCAAAAGCTCGATGAGCCAACACTTCTTCATACATGTATCATAGATATAGTTGGACTATTCTGGTTATGTTTATGGTGTATGTTTCTTTAATTACATACTAAGTGAATGAACTATTTGTTTCTTTGCTATGGTTATTGGTAGCTCTGCTATGTGGCGCTGATTTTCTAATGCCGGAAAGAGATCTGGTCTATTTGGTCGTGTCCAAAAGGGTGCTTATATTGGTCACTTTCCCTGTTTCCTCACCCCTCTTACCTTTAATCTTCCTCACTTCCTAAACGAACCTTCTAAACCCGACAAAATTCCCTTGGCCTCAGCCCCAAGCGCAAAACCCCAAAACACCCTTAAAACCCTACCATATGTCTTCGCGCGTTCATAAATTGTCATGTCGCATCCTCGCCATTGATCACCCCACCAATCCAATGGCTCCCATCGCCCCTGATAAAGGTGACCTGCTCTACCACTCTCCACTGTTAGATCATCTTTGCCAAGATCTAACGGTCTTCGCATTCATCACGCTATCAACTTGATCGAGCGATAGCACGTGATGAGAGCGATTTTTCTCTCTCATCCGCTGCCACGTGTCAATCATTTTGTGGAATCGCTCGGCCCCAGGCATTTACCACTTAGCACCCATAAGCGGTGCGATGAAAACTGTTACCGCTCGACCAAACCGCCCTCACCCGTTAAATGCCCGTGCAACTCCATTTCCCGAGCACCGTCTGATCTGTCCACTGAAGATCTAGTGGCCCTAACACACCCCACACCCACCTCGGGCGATAACCTCCACCGAGCCATCTCCGCCATTCATTTCCCCGATCCGACGGTCATTCTTCTCGCTCACCCAAATCGTCCACCTACCCATGCATTTCACGTCCTTGATCATTCTATTGCCCAAAGAAGGAGATGACCAGCTCTGCTAGCATCAGTCACAGTCAGACTCCCAACAACCATATTTAACATAAAGCATGGCCAAAGGAGAAAAGGACACAACACGACTCTATAACTAAATTTATCAGTCATGGAATCCACCGGTACGAGCAGTCCAACTACCTAAAGGACAACACGACACCTGAATAGATCAGATTCACCCACTGAAGCAAGCGACCTTGTTTAGGGACTCCATCAAGTGGTTAAATGCATTTGGTGGTCAATTATGACCCCTCCATACCTAAATGGCCAGGTGCCATAGTAGTGTAAACTTATAAATACCTAGAAGAAAGATGTAATCAGGGTTGGCATTTGATGTAAGGTTTAACTTCTGGAGATTGTAGACATTTTGTCACTTGCAGCGTCTCATCTTCATTTTCAGCAAATACAAGCTTCTTTTGCTGTTAACTTCTCACTGTCCATTTTCCTCTGTTCTAAGCTTGTACCTAATATGCTGTGTTCTTGATCTCTTGATGTCTAGCAATAGATAACTGTCACCTTATCCTTGTGTTATAACGTTGAATGCATCATAGAATAGGCTACTATGGTTTCTTTCTATCTAATGTAGGAGAGCTGTCATCCTATATTTGCATTAATAAATTAGATTTGTAGGCTTCTGTACTAGTTGCAGCAGGCCATCACATGGTCTTCCGCATCTGCTAGTGTGGTTAGTATTCTCCATATTCACCTAATATCTAAACTGTGAGCATTGGTGGTCTAAAGCCTTGTAGTCTGAGGGTGTTCATGAATGTCTAGAGTGAAACAAAGTAGAAGTGGTTATCTGGCTTGAACCAAACCATCATTCCTTTCATTAGACCTTACAACAATAGTTGAATTTATATGTTACCAAGCATCTCCGAGCTACAACCTAGGAGTGTTTCTTCGAATCCTAACATAAATTGGCGCCACTTCCGGGGAGAGGAAATTGAAGCTTAGCTTCCCTAGGAGAACGACACAGATCCAACTTTGATGATAGACAAAGTCTAGACACATTTTTGGTTGTAATCATATATGTGGTGACTCTACTGGAGGACCAACCTATTGGCAACTCCACATTACAGTTCTGGCTCAGTTTATGAGACACACTCAGAGAAATCCTCAGAAATCACCAGCTAACCTAGTACCTGACCCTAAGAAGATTGTCAAGCAGAGAAAGGAATCACAAAAAGGAGGATCAGGATCAGGTAAGCCTAAACAATCTTATGTATCTCTGAAAGAAAGGCATGTAACTGAGCATGCACATATTGAAAATATAGAGCCTAGCACTATCAGTGAAGAAATATTCTCAGAGGTTCATAAAGCTCATTGTTCAATAAATTCTCCTTTGGATCTCAATCCAAAATAAACCTACCTTCCATTCCATCAGTTTCCTTCAGCCTTGTCATTCATTTCTCAGCTTTCTATCATCCAAACTGCTAGTGCCCTTCCATCTAACCTAGTCATGGCAGGCCCACAAGCACCCACCAAAATGGAGAGAATCATAGCTGCTAGGTATGGACCCCTGGTCTTGCCTACTCCTTCGAATGCCATGCATGCAGGAGAATATCAGAAATACATGCCTAAGTTGGTACAGAGGGAGTAACAGTTGAAAAACACCTTGAGTCTTTTTATAGCTATGCCGATAACCCAGATATCAGTGAAAATGATGTGTCAATGAAAGTGTTTGTCCAAAGCCTTGATGGAGAGGCTAGAATGTGGTTCAGAGGGATAAATCCTAGGTCTATAGTAGAAATTGAAGCATTAGATGATGTTTTTTTAAAGCATCGGGGAGATAAGAAAAACCTGCTATACTACCATACTGAGTTTGGCAACCTGAAAAGGGAAAATGCGGAGTCATTATCTGACTTTAATAAAAGATTCAATTGTAAGTATAGCAAGATACCAGTTGAAGTGAAGCCTACCCCCACCTCTGCCAAACTCACCTATGCCAATTCCTTTGATTATGATTTCTGCCTGCTATTAAGGGAGAGGAGATGTGCTTCTCTAGCTGAAATGCAAGATGCAGCCTTGGAGGTGGAATCCAATATCATGGCTGTAGAGAAACTCAAAGGACATGTTGATAGAAGGAGGCAGAGAGGTGAGTCTTCCTCTTCTTCTTCATCTTCAGAGCCAAAAATAGACAAAATGACTAAAATGTTAGAGTCATTGGCTGCTTAAATATCCAAACTAAAGGTTGAGAAAAGTTTTGGGAAAGAAAGGCTTCATAATACATTTGCTCCTAGAAATATGAATCCATTTAGAAGAGCAAATGAACAATTGTAGATCATTCAGATGGGCAAAGAGGCTAGTGAAGAACAAAGGGTTAAGACTCCTTTCCAAAACGTAGTCATGGAGGAGGAGTAGTTTAATGAAGAGGATGAGATTCACTGCATGGAAGACAAGGGTGGTGCTGCCTTTTTGACATTAGTTGCCTACGAGGAGTCATTACTCAGGGACCAGACCAGTCAAGAGTGGGACAGAGAAGATGTTCTACAGACTGAAGACCAGCCGATATATAACTTGAGGTCAAGAACAAGTAATATCAAAAAGAGAATCCTACCCAAAGAATTGTTGTCCCCACAGAGCAGTACATTAGCAAGCAGAAGCGACCGATAGCTAATCCCACCATCTTGAAAGCACCGGATCAAGAGGTAAGAGGCCTCGACAAGTCCCCTTCCCCTTTCAGTTTTGAATTAGAAGTCCAAAAGTTAAAAATATCTATACCTCTGATAGAACCTGTAAGGAGTGAGGTCTTTAAGAAGCCCATCCTTGATGCCCTTGAGCTCAAAGCCACACAAACATCCAATGACTATGTAAATTTACAGGATGATAAACCTGCAGTTGTGCTTAGCTCAATGATCGAACCTGCTGATGAAAATTCCCCATCATTTTATGTCTCTTTGACCATCCATGACAAAATCCTCCACAACTATCTGCTGGACACAGGTGCCAGTCATAATCTGATGCCCAAAGCTATCATGGAAGAGTTAGGCCTTGATATTACCAGACCTTATCATGACTTGTTCTCCTTTGATTCAAGGAAGGTGAAATGTCTGGGGTTAATTAAAGACTTGTCCATCACCCTAGCTCAGCTTCCCATGAAAAGCATGATGATGGATATTGTGGTAGCAGATGTGCCCCCTAAGTTTGGTATGCTACTTTCCAGAGGGTGGATTAAGAGGTTGGGTGGGACATTGAAAAATGACTTGTCTTATGCCACTATCCCAATTTTTGGAGGAGAAAGCAGAAGACTATATAGGGAAGCCCAACTGGCTTATATCATCAGCGATGAGAAGAATCCCACTAATCATTCCATTTATGCTATAGACACTGATCTTGGAGCATGTATTCTCCAAATTAAAGAATCCCATAGGGCCTCGGTGCAGCTCAAGAAACCAGTATGCCAGGCCATGGAAGAGGAAGGGACACATGCTTGGGATATGTTCTTTGATGGGGCTTGTTCAAAGGAAAATGCAGGAGCAGGAGTGGTGCTGGTGTCTCCAAAACAAGAAAGCACACATCTGTCTTTTAAACTGACTTTTTAGGTCACCAACAATATAGCAAAGTATGAGGCTCTGATATTGGGATTAAACACTACCCAAGACATAGGAATCAGAGACATAAAAGTGTTTGGAGATGTTGATCTCATCATTCAACAAGTGAACAAAACGTTCCAAGCAAGGTACCCAAGGCTGAAAGCATACAGAGATGAGGTATGGAGACTCAAATAATCTTTTTATAGCTTTGTATCTCATATATTCCTAGAGTAAAGAATCAACGTGCTAATTCCCTTGTTGTGTCTACTAGCATGTTCATCCCTCCCATGCCCCCTAGATTGGCTTATCAAGTCCATATAAAATACAAACCATCCTTGCCTGATAATGTCCAACACTGGAAAGTCTTTGAAGATGATGACGAAGTAAATAGGTTTCTGCAAGTCATTGATGAATTCTCTGAAATGAAAATTGATCAAGAGAATGAAACCTTGGAGGAATGTCCCTAGCCCCAGCTAAGGAACATAATTGGCCAAGACAACATTGTACAGTTGCCTAACAATCATATACCTAAAGGGCTAGTACCTCTAGAGAAGCTGTTTTACCATAACAATGTGCCTCATAAGATTGCCCAAGAAGAAAATCAGTTTGTAGTCCATAGGTATAACATAAGGAGTCTAGATCATCCAATATATATAAATCTGCCCACCCATTTGTCTGCTGCCCAAAGTTATGAGTACTGCACCTCAATGAAGCAATTTGTTGATGTCTTTGCATGGGAATACAGTGACCTTAAAACTAATGACAAAAATATCATCCAACATAAGATCCCATTGGAGAAAGACACCATTCCTTTCAAACAGAAGTTGAGACCCATAAATCCTTTGCTCCTCCCTTTGATTGAAAAGGAAATCAAGAAGTTGCTCGCTACCAAATCCATAGTTCCCCTGAGGTATTCAAAGTGGGTAGCCAACTTGGTAGTGGTGAGGAAGAAAAGTGGAGAAATTAGGCTGTGTGTTGATTTCAGGAACCTGAACAAATGTTCTAGAAAGGATAAATATCCCTTGTTGAAGATGGAGCATTTGCTACAGAAAGTCTCAGGGGCCAAAGTTATGTCTTTCCAGGATGGATTTTCAGGGTATAACAAAGTTGCTATACATCTAGATGACTAAGAAAAGACTGCTTTCACCAATCCTTGGGGCACTGTTATGTACTCTAAGATGCCATTTGGGCTGATGAATGCTGGGCCTACCATTTAGAGAGCCATGGATATCGTGTTTGTAGGAGAGAAGGATAAGTTTGTCCTTGTCTACTTGGATGATATAACAATGTACTCCACTAGCCATCAAGATCATTTGTAACATTTCAAGAAAGTGTTTTTGAAGTGCAGAAGGTTTGGGATATCCGTGAATCCTAAGAAGTCACAATTTGCTTTAGAGGAGGGCAAGCTCCTAGGACACATTGTTTCTACTGCAAGTGTCAAGATTGACCCAGAGAGAGTGAAAGCAATACAGACCTTGTCTGTCCCAAGATCAAAAAAGGACATACAATCCTTTTTGGGCAAAATAAATTTTGTAAGGAGGTTTATTCCTAATTTTGCAGAATTGGTAAAACACATCATCTCTATGTTGAAGAAGGGATCAGAGATCAAATGGACTAATGCAGCAAGAAGGTCTTTTGAAGCCATTAAAAGAGCTATTATGGAAGCCCCCACATTGATCATCCCAGACTATGGCAAGGAGTTCCATATCTTCTCCTTTGCTTCTGGTAACACCCTTGCAGCAGTCCTATTGCAGAAAGGTGATGGAGATTCAGAGCATCCAGTGGCATTTTTCAACAAAACCTTAAGGGATGCTGAACTAAGGTGTGATATTATCGAAAAACAGGCTTATGCTCTTATCGAATTTTTAAAGACCTTCCAAATCTACATTTTGCACTCCAAGGTAATTGCCTATGTTCCCTCTACTTCAGTAAAGGATTTTCTAACGCAGCCAGATGTTGATGGAAGAAGGGCTAAATGGATTGCAAAGCTTATTGAATTAAACATAGAATTGAAGCCCACCAAGCTTGTCAAGGGCCAGGGCTTTGCTTAGCTGATGGCTGAAGAAAATTGCAAAATGCTTGACATAAACTGCATGGGTACGAATTCAGAGGATGTGTAGATAGAAGAAGCAACAGGAGGACAAGGATAGAACCAGTCTTTGGTCGAAAATCTGGCCTCTTGTGAATGGTATGATAAAATAGCTCACTTTCTGTTGAAGCTAGAAGTTCCTCCAGGCCTTAGTTTAAGCCAAGCTAGGACTATTAAACTCAGAGCAACCAAATTCTGTATTCATGAAAACTTGCTTTATTGGAGGGATCCATCTAGAATCCTTTTAAGGTGTCTGGACAAAGAACAATCTATGGAGGTCATGCATCAGTTTCGTTCCAGCATCTGTGGAGGACATCACTACTGGAAAACCATAGCCCACAAGATCCTCAGAGCTGGGTATTATTGGTCCACTCTATTTTATGATGTCTTTTCGTTTGTAAGATCCTGTGACAAGTGCCAGAGGTTTGAAGGAAAACAACAGTTGAAGACCTTACCCTTGAAGCCAATACATGCTAGTGGCCCTTTCCAGTAGTGGGGCTTGCATTTCATAGGGGAAATTAATCCACATTCTAGTGGCCAACATAGATGGTTCTTAGTAGCCACTGATTACTTCACTAAATGGATTGAGGCCATCCCTACTAGGAAAGATGACCACCATGTTGTCATGAAGTTCTTGATAGAAAACATTTTCACCAGGTTTGGCTATCCACACAAATTGGTTACAGGAAATGTAGTAGCCTTTAGGGCAAAGGAGTTGGTGGACATGTGTGACTCAATGGGCATTAAGCTAGTGCATTCCACCTCATATTACCCTCAAGGCAATGGTCTAGCAGAATATCCAATAAGAGCCTGATAAGGATAATCAAAAAGTTGCTGGAAGACAACAAAAGGAATTGGGATTCCAAACTGAAGTTTGCATTCTGGGCTGACAGGTTGACCACCAAGAAATCCATAGGGAATTCTTCGTTCAGGCTGGTATATGGCACTGAGGCTATATTCCCAATCTAGTTGACCCTCCCTATGGCCAAGTTCTTGCAAGAAGAGAAGAATGAGGAAAATGACATGGAAAAGAGGATTAGTGACTTGGCTGAAGTACATCAAACCAAATATCAATTGATTGAATAGTCTGCAGCACATCAAAAGACAATCAAGGAAGCCTTTGAAAAAAGGGCAAAGATGGCCAATTTTCAAATAGGAGACTTGATTCTTAAATGGGATGCACTGAAGGAAAAGAAAGGCAATCATGGGAAGTTCGATGCTCTGTGGACTGGACCATTTGTCATTACTCAGGTCCAGGGGAAAAACACTTTCATGCTGCAAAGTATGGAAGGGGAAATAATTTTTGATGGCCTAGTTAATGGGCGGTTTTTGAAGGTTTATGTTAATTAAGGCCTTCAGGCCTCAACATTGTAAATATGTTCTTTTACAAAGTTTTAGTGTAGGCTTAATTAGAATCCATGCCCAATGGAACACTAGGGAATATTGCTGATATTTTTCTTGTATGAAAGGCAGTAGTCTACGGTTCTTGAAACCCCACAGGGAGGATTTCATCCCTAGAAGGAGCCAGTGTTAGCTCTATTATGCGACGCTAATTTTCTAATGCCGGAAAGAGATTTGGTCTGCTTGGTTGTGTCCAAAAGGGGGCTTATATTGGTCACTTTCCCTATTTCCTCACCCCTCTTACCTTTAATCTTCCTCACTTCCTAAACGAACCTTCTAAACTCGACAAAATTCCCTTGGCCTCAGCCCCAAGTGCAAAACCCCAAAGCACCCATGAAACCTTACCATATGTCTTCGTGCATTCATAACTCGTCACGCCGCATCCTCGCCATTGATCACCCCACCGATCCAATGACTCTCGTCGCACTCGATAAAGGCAACCCGCTCTACCACTCTCCACCGTTAGATCATCTCCACCAAGATTTGATGGTCTTCGCATTCATCACGTCGTCAACTTAATCGAGCGATAGCGCGTGATGAGAGCGGTTTTTCTCTCTCAACCGCTGCCACGTGTCAATCATTGAGTGGAATCGCTCGGCCCTGGGCATTTACCACTTAGATCCACTGAAGGTCCAATGGCCCTAACGCACCCCACTCCCACCTTGGCCGATAGCCTCCGTTGAGCCATCTTTTCCATTCATTTCCCCGATCTGACGGTCATTCTTCTCGCTCACCCAAATCGTCCACCTACCCATGCATTTCACGTCCTTGATCATTCTATTGCCTAAAGAAGGAGATGACCAGCTCTTCCAGCTTCAGTCACAGTCAGACTCCCAACAACCATATTTAACATAAAGCATGGCGAAAGGAGAAAAGGACACAACACGACTCTGTAACTGAATTTATCAATCATGGACTCCACCAATACAAGCACTCCAACCACCTAAAGGATAGAACAACACCTGAACAGATCAGATTCACCCACTGAAGCAAGCAACCTTGTTTAGAGACTCCATCAAGTGGTTAAATGCAGTTGGTGGTCAATTATGACCCCTCCATACCTAAATGGCCAGGTGCCATAGTAATGTAAACTTATAAATACCTAAAATAAATATGTAATCAGGGTTGGCATTTGATGTAAGGTTTAACTTCTGGAGACTGTAGACATTTTGCCACTTGCAGCATCTCATCTTCATTTTTAGCAAATACAAGCTTCTTTTGCTGTTAACTGCTCACTATCCATTTTCCTCTGTTCTAAGCTTGTACTTGATATGCTGCATTCTTGATCTCTTGATGTCTAGCACTAGATAACTGTCATCTTATCCCTATGTTAGAACCTTGAATGCATCATAGAATAGGCTACTCAGGTTTCTTTCTATCTAATGCAGGAGAGATGTCATCCTGTCTTTGCATTAATAAATTAGATTTGTAGGCTTCTGTACTAGTTGCAACCGGCCATCACATGGTCTTGTGCATCTACTGGTGTGGTTAGTATTCTCCATATTCACCTAATATTTAAACTGTGAGCATTGGTGGTCTAAAGCTTTGTAGTCTGAGGGTGTTCATGCATGTCTGGAGTGAAACAAAGTAGAAGTGGTTATCTGGCTTGAACCAAAACATCATTTCTTCCATTAGTCCTTACAATAATAGTCGAGTTTATATGTTACCAGGCATCTCCGAGCTACAACCTAGGAGAGTTTCTTCAAATCCTAACAGTTATTATTGAATAATTGTTATTATTTTTTAATGATTGTTGTTTATTATGTGGACTAATATGCAGGCATTCAACAAGTCTTTCTCTTCCTTCTTGGGTCCCCATTTAAGATAGTAATATTAATTTACTAACTAGTGGATCGTTTTCCCTACCAGTTGTGGATGTTTCTCGTGCACCTTACATTGGGTGTCTCACAAATATCACATACTTGCTACCCCAATGAGGTGTTGTGTTCTCTTGTGCATAGTTGTAGCCAAGGCATATCTTTGAAACCTTTCCAATGGTGGCTAGACCGTATGACTCGATGGGACTCCTATACCAAATGGTGTGAGGTCTAATTGGGAATTCACATTAGGAAGATCCCCTTACAATGTTGGCGGCATCCATCACCATAAAAAACTTCATAAATTCAAACTAGTGGTATCTAAGTGGTTTGCTCTTTTTTTTTTTTTTTCAATACATGTCATCAATGAGATTGGGATATAAGTATTTGGGACTCAAATCGCTTGAGCCCTTGCAAGACTTTCCTCATCGAACTTGGTGGACTCCCATGGTTGAAGAAAAGAAAGATGAATGAGCATGAGATCCTATCAAACTATTGCTCGAAGAAGTCCTTGAGTGATAAAGGAACGAGATGATGGATAATATTTCTAGATCATTCAATAGATGTTGATAGGTGACACATCTTCATCAAGTGGCCACTTTAGAGGTGATACCCCCTTTAAGGTACATGTTAATTTTGATATTCCTATATTTGTAGGCCATATAGATGCAGATGCTCTAGAAAAATGGTTAAATATGCTACAAGTGTAATTTTCAGTCCATAATATTTCCAATAGAGAAAATATTACCTTTACACTCCTTAGGGCCACCCCCCATGTCTAGGATTGGGGGGAAACTTACTGTGACCAAAGGGTCATAGAGGAGTCCACACTATTGGGCCGTGCAATAGGTATAAATGTACCCTTGATTACATTATCTTTTTCCTCCTTTTTTAATGCATTTGTGCCATGATTTAATAAGGTTTTGATAGAATTTCAATAGAAAGTGAACGAAACTACTTTTGATGCGATTTCACTAACAAAACTAACTTTCGTTTCTTTTTATGCAGAGATTAGTGAATGGGACAGCTACTGTTCAATCTATTGCACAACAAAGGCTAAACAAGGATAAAAGAGTGCGTCTTGTGCAGTCAAGTTGAGAAGAGAATCAGGAGGATCAACGCAAGATGGAAGATTTTCTGATAATAGTATTTGGTCGCGAATTCCTCAGGATCTCCTGATCCCGAGG
Organism: Pinus taeda; assembly: GCA_000404065.3. Classification (NCBI taxonomy): domain Eukaryota; kingdom Viridiplantae; phylum Streptophyta; class Pinopsida; order Pinales; family Pinaceae; genus Pinus; species Pinus taeda. The sequence continues at coordinate 17,520 of APFE030533798.1, read as the reverse complement.
AATCATAGCTATCTCTTTTCCTCTTTGACTATAAGAGGGGAAAAATGAATAGAATAAAACAACTTTCACCTTTTTTCTTTGGCTGTAATTTTAAGAGACAAAGTGTTATTATGAAGGATACATCGTTACTATAATTACATTCAGAGTTAATGAGTAATATATAATTCGTGTTTCTGTTTGTGCACGATATTATGAATAACTAAGAAGTAATCACTGGCGGCTCGGGCCTGGTCACTGGTGGATTTCACTGTTGTTCCCTATTTTATATTTTTACTTTTTTATTGCAAGTCTAATGACTCTGTTTTATAGTTTTACAATTGATATATTTGATATATAAATAATTGGTGTTGAGTTTGTGCATTCCACGCATTATTTCTTATTTATGTTGATTGGTTTCATTTATTTATGTGGTAGACTGATTCAATCATTAGGTAAGAGTTATTTCTTGATTATTGAGAGCCAGAGTATTATTGGTGTATTATTGTTATGCAGAAGTTTCTATTCAACTGAAAGATCTTTGTTACCGCTATAGTGCACTCGGTTGATGTTCTTATGGTTTTTAATTGCAATTAGAGTTTTTGATTAAGATTGAGTTTTGATGTTTGAATAGAGTAATTTCTTTGAAGTTACAAGTTTGGTAGTTTATGGTTTGATCTGTTTACTCTTGTATTAAAATTAATAAGATATGTTAAATCATTATTCTCTATAGATACAATGATTTCTATCATTCGCACATACTGTGTACACTCTTGAAACAAAAAGACTTACCCAGGTCAGTAATTAATGCGAGGCATTTAGGAGTTCTAAAAGACATCTTATTTGTGACCAATATTTTGGCGCAGTTGCTGGGGAGAGTGTTTCTATTTCACAGGAGGTGATGTATGTTTGATATTTGTTTGCTGTTAAAGAATTGGGTATTAAAAATGGAAGGTAAGAACCTGTGTACAAGCAAGTAAAGTGCTTGCTCCTTTGCCTGCTTTTCAAAACAATTGTGTAGGAATTGAAGTAGAAATAGATGTTTGATGTTTTTTGCTGTGAAAGAATTGGGTATCAAAAACAGAAGGTATGAACCTGCATATGAGCAAGTAAAGTACTTTCTCCTTTGCCCGCTTTTCAGCAAAATTGCGTAGGAATTGAAGTAGAAATAAATGTTTGTATTTCTTTATGAATGACTAAGAAGAAAAGAGTAGAAAAAGATATAATTCCTCCACCCAGATCTGAAAAACCCAAGGGATTGGTGACCCTTGGACGATCAACATTCATTGACGAAATCATAAGAAAAGCTGAGTCTCAGTCATCAGTAGGACCTCGAACCGTTTCTATAAGAAATCCTACTGTAACTCTTTAGGCAGTGGGATCGCCATCTATAGTTGACACTGAGATTCACAACAAGACTGAAGGCTCTGAATAGAGTTTTTAGAACACTAAAAATTCACAACCTAGCCCTTTACAAGAAGGGAATTCTTGCAACCTCCATGAAGGAGAAGGAGAAATAGGTAGTGATGAAAAGATTAAATCACCAGAACCCAAATCTCCTAAAGTAGTAGTTGAATAGAGGACACCCAGTATTATGGACCAAGGTAGTGCTATTAAAATCATTCTAAAATTCTCTTCTGAATCCCTCAGGAACAAATCTCAAGCTCCAGAAATACCTGAAGAATATTGGCATATTTTTTACCAAATGGCTCATAATCAGCAATAGCCTTAGACCTCTACATTACAATACCCTATTGTAGACACAGTTGCCAATGCTCCCATGAAAGCTATTCCATTACAGAATATTCCTACCTTTCATGGGCTAACTTTAGAGGATCCTGATGCATTCCTTTTTGAATTTGATGTTTTATGTAGCGGATATGATTACACTACCGACCCCCAGAAGCTAAATTTGTTCCCCTCTACTCTGAAGGGAGCAACTCTGCATTGGTTTATGGGGCTTGGTGGAGGTACCATTACTACCTCAGACCAAATGAAACAACCTTTCTAAAAAAATACCAAGATTATTTCTGAACTAGAGAACTGAAGGATGAAATATTTCAAATGGTAGCTAAGACTAACTATACTCTTGAAGAATATGTAGAACATTTTCAATATAATCCACAAAGATCTCCTTATGCAAATTTGCTCCCTGAAGTTCTTAAAACTACGATGATCAAAGGTATGAAAGACCAATGGGTAGAAACACTAAATTTAATGGGGAAGGGTGATATTTATCAAGAGGATTATGACAATATTATACAATTGTGCTTCAGGTGTTCTAGAGGTAATACAAGGCTGAAACCAACCGGACGTGATACAATCACCAGAGACAACAAAGCCTTAGGAGGAAGCATTACATGAGTTGAAATCGACAATCTGATGGAAGATTTCAAGGCTGATATCTTGGGGACCCTGACGACACAATTGGATATCATGTAAGCCAAACAAAAGCAAGCTGAAGTAGAAAAGAATCTGGCTATTTTCTGTCCAAGTTGCAGAAAGAAACACAATCATAGAGAATTTCCATTAGATATGATACAAACATGCGCCATTTTCACTAAGGATCATGCTACAGAAAGTTGTCCATTGCTTCCTGGATTAAAAGCAGTTTTCAAGGAAGTAGAAGAGGAAGTGGAACCAGTATATCTGCTAAACCAGCACCATCAATGGCAAGTACGTTCGATAGGTATGTCTACAAAACCATCTTCATTCTTTCCTTCCTCGCAATTTAATTCTTAGCAATATTCAGGGGTAGCATGGCAGAACCAACCCCCTTTCTCTACTTGGCCACCTCAAGCATTTTCTATGCTACCATGGCCCAACCAATCAAATCCAAATAATAATTGGCCAAATTCCTCTTACCCTCCACCATCCTGGTAGAACACCCCCTATTCCTCTCAATGATCTCCTTCTACCTCACAAAACCATAATTGGCAACCAAATTGGAAACGATCCACAAACCAACCTATGGGAATAGTTCCTCTACCTTAACCAACCTTACCAACACCTTACACATTGTAGCAAAATCCTCAACCTAATATATGACCACAACTCCCAGATCAACCCAACCCAAATCCTAACAACAGACCAATCTAGTTAGCACAAATTATTGAGAGTCTGGATCTTGAAGTTGAGTTGAGAGAATGTAATGAACTTAAGCTAAGATCTGGATGCGTCATTTCTCCAGATGAGGAAAAAAAATCTACAACCTAAAGTTAAAGAAACGCATCCGAATAAGCCTTCGACTGTAGATAACCAGCAAACAAAACAGGGAGAAGAAACAGTTAGGCAGAAAGATCTCAAACAAATCATAATTACTTCTCCCCCATTCCCAGAAAGATTGATAATACCTCGACTGATTGAATACCCTGACTTTGATCTTTTGGATGAACTCAAAAATCTCTGTATAAAAATACCTCTCCTCTAGGCCATTCAAGATATTCCGATATCTGCTAAAACCATTAAAGAATTGTGTGCAAAGAAGTCTGTGAGGAAAACAAAAATAATACCAACTGTCCATGTCGTCAGAACTTTGTCTGATTTATTACTAGGCAAAGAGACACCTATAAAATAAGAAGACCCGGGGAATCCCATTGTCACAGTCCAAATAAATGGCCACTATTTTCCCAATGCTTTAGTTGTCTCAGGGGAAGCCATTAACATTCTTACAACAAAAACTTGCGAAGTGCTTGGCATCACAACCTTAGAACCAACCACTACCTTGCTGGAACTTGTCGACCGTTCAGTCATTAAGCCAGAAGGAACATTACAAGATGTGATGGCTTCTGTGGACTCTTGGGAATATCCGACATATTTTTTATTATCAACCCTAAAAATTCACTAGATGGACATCCCTTAATACTAGGAAGGCCTTGGATAGCAATGGCTGATACTTATATAAGCTGCCGAATAGGTAGTATGACCATAACCAGAGGAAATGCTGTTAAGAATCTGGCTTTATACCCTCCTGCTCAGCCAAGCCTGACCATTGTAAAAACTCGGAAACAGCCAGCAGCATATTTAAAAGAAAATATTTGTTCACCTTTGACTATGGAAGATGCGCTTGAATTCAAAAATCAAACAAAAGATGATGTCATTAACACCTTTATCAATCACCCTATTGTAGTGTCTAATTTGAGATGTCACATGATTGAAGCAGTCCTTGACAATGAGATTGAAGAAGATTCCTTGAGTGACATTAATGACCAACCGATACCAACAACCACTGTCTATAATAGCAAGCCTATTGAAATCGAGCAAGGGAAAATCTTGAACATTAACAATAATCTGAGTAATGACCAACAACATAAACTTATCCAAGTCCTTAGGAAATATAAAGGGGCTTTTGCATGGGACTACCCAGACATGAAAGGGATTGACCCTCAGTTATGCATGCACCACATCTACACTGAAGAAGATGCAAGACTCATTCTATAGCCACGACGTAGATTAAATCCTCATCTAAAGGATATTGTGAAAGAAGAGCTTCAAAAACTGCTAGATTTGAATTTTATTTATCCTATATCTGAGAGTAAATGGGTTTCTCCATTAGTAGTTGTCCCCAAAAAAATGGAAAATGGCAGATATGCGTTAACTACAGAGAACTCAACAAAGTGACGCAAAAAGACCATTTTCCCCTTTCATTTATCGACTAGGTCCTTGATACACTAGCAGGAAAGAAATTCTTCTCTTTCCTGGATGGCTTGAGTGGCTACAACCAAATCCAAATTGCCCCTGAAGACCAGGATAAAACTACTTTCACTTGCCCCTTGGGAACATTTGCTTATAGGGTATTGCCTTTCGGATTGTGCAACACACCTGCTACATTCCAAAGAGCCATACTTAGTATTTTTGTAGACTTGATAAATGAAGGCTTGGAGGTGTACATGGATGATTTCACACCCTATGTAGATGACTTTGTTTAGGCATTAAAAACATTGGAGAAAGTCTAGAATGGTGTATTACTACTAGGCTATGCTTAAGTCATGAGAAGTGTCATATGATGATGACAGAGGGCCTGATTCTGGGTCATTACATTTCAGCAGCTGGAATTCAGGTAGATCCAGCAAAGATACAGGTGGCCCTCTTATTAGCTATTCCCTTCACTCAAACAAAGGTACGTAGTTTTTTGGGATTTGCTGGATATTATCATAGATTTATAAAGAACTTTTTGCAAATTGTTGCACCTTTATATGCCTTGAGAGGAAATGTTGATTTTATATGGACTGATAAATGTGACACCGCCTTCACAGATATGAAATTTTTAGTATCAAAAGCACCAATATTACGAGGCCTAAATTGGGATATACCTTTCTATATTTCATCATATGCATTAGACACAACCATTGGAGCTGTTCTTGGCCAAGAAGAAGATAAGAAACCTTATGCTATATATTATATTAGAAAAAACCTTACTCCTGCTGAGTTGAATTATACAGTAACAGAAAATGAGTTTTTAGTTGTTATTTATGCTATAAACAAATTTAGACACTATATAACTGGATATGCTGTATTTCTGTATACTAATCAGTTTGCCATTAAATATCTGGCCAACAAACCAATTACAAATGGAAGAGTGACTCGTTGGTTACTACTTTTGTAGGAATTTGACATAACTATAAGGGTTTGACCAGGGATGGAGAACCTCGTAGTAGACTTCCTCTCCTGAGTTCCAAGAATAGATGATACAATGGCGGTGGATGATCAGTTCCCGGATGAACATTTGTTTGTTGTGGTCGTAAAAATGCAATGGTATGTAGATGTAGCAAATTACTTAGCAGTGGGAAAGTTGCCCAAACAGTTGACACCGAAAGAAAGGAAATTGATTGTTTAGCGTAGCACTCATTTCTCTTGGATTGGAGGATACCTTTTCCACACGGGATTTGATATGCACATCTGTAGGTGCATCAGGGAGGACGAAATTTGTGATATCATAAAAGCCTGCCATGATGGACCTTGTAGTGGACACTTTGCAGATCGCAGAACTGGACATAAAATTCTACAGATGGGCTACTACTAGCCCACTATTTTTAAAGATGCTAAGAAATTTGTCCAGAGATGTGATAGTTTCCAAAGGATGAGCCGCCCTATCCAATCTGATGAAATTCCCCTGCATCTACAGTTGGTAATAGAACCCTTTGAGTGTTGGGCATTAGATTTTGTTGGGCTATTCAAACCAGCATCCAACTAGAAATTGTATATATTGGTTGCAATAGATTACGTAACTAAGTGGGTGGAAGTAGTAGCGTTACCAAGAGAAACAGAGGAAACTGTTATTAACTTTCTTTTCGAAATTTTTGTGTAGTATGGCTTACCCAGAGAAGTAATTACTGATGGGGGACCATAATTCATGGGTCACAAGATTGCTGCTACATTGAGAAATCATTATATCACACACATAATTACTTCCCCGTATCACCCGTAGGCGAATTGGTAGGTGGAGAGCACCAACAAAGTTATTGAAGCTATTCTAACAAAGACAGTTTCATCACATCGACAAGACTAGACTACTCGACTGCCAGAGGCCTTGTGGGCGTATCGCACAACTTGGATAAACACTACTGGATACTCTCCATATCAACTGGTATTTTGTAAAGAACCCATTTTTCCCATAGAATTTGAAATACAAACACTAAAGACAACCCAGGAAGTGGGACTGGATTTAACTGAAGCCCAGGTTAACAGGTTACAACAGATGAATGAATTAGATGAAGCTCAGCTACTGGCTCTACAACGTACAACACTTATTCAATAGCAAAGAGCCAAATGGCATGATGCCCTGATTAAGAAAAAGACATTTCATAAGGGCGACATGGCACTTCTTTATGATTCCAGGTTCAAGACTTCCCTGGAAAACTACAAACTAGGTGGTTAGGCCCCTATGAAATAAAGCAAGTACACGACAATGACACTCTTATGCTGACCACCATTGATGGATCTGGTTCTCCTTTTAAAGCGAATGGGGATTGGGTGCGCCTCTACCAAAACAACTTACCAGAGAATCTTTCTACCAAATAAAACATGAGGACCTCACCATGCAAGTTTTAGCTGCAAAAGGCAATCCTTTGACAGCTTCATCTTTATAAAATTTATTTCTTCTCTGTAAAATATGTAAATATGATTGTTGATTTGATTTGATTTTCTTTTTCTTTTTCTCTACTTGTTTTGTTGTTCAACCAATTGAACAACACTTTCTTATTGGTGTGATTTTGTTGTTCAGTCTATTGAACAACTGCTGTTCAATCTATTGAACAACACTTTCTTTTTTGCGTGATTTTGTTGTTCAGTTAATTGAACAGCTGTTGTTCAATCTATTGAACAACCGCTGTTCAATCCAATTGAACAACACTACTTTCTCTGCGTGATCTTACTGTTTAGTTAATTGAACTGCTACTGTTCAATCCAATTGAACAACACTTCTTCCTTTGCGTGATTTTTCTGTTCAGATAATTGAACAACCATTGTTCAATCCAATTGAACAACACTTTCTTTTTTTTTGCATTGTTTTGCTGTTCAAACTATTGAACAGCTAATGTTCAATCTATTGAACAGCCGCTATTCAATCCAATTGAACATCACTTTATTTTTGGCATTGTTTTATTGTTCAATCTATTGAACAACCACTGTTCAATCTATTAAACAGACATTGTTTTGTTGTTCAATTAATTAAACAACTGTTTTTCAATCTATTGAACAACCACTGTTCAATCCAATTGAACAACACTTTTTTGACATTGTTTTGCTATTTAGTTAATTGAACAGTTGTTTTCAATCTATTGAATAGTTTCTGTTCAATCTATTGAACAACCATTGTTCAATCCAATTGAACAACACTTTCTTTTTTTGCAGTGTTTTGCTGTTCAATTTATTGAACAGCCGCTGTTCAATCTAATTGAACAACACTTCTTTGTTGTGCGTGTTTTGTTGTTCATTCAATTGAACAGCTGTTGTTCAAACAACTGAACAACACTTTTACTTTTTGCATATCTTTTCTATTCAATTCTAGTTGAACAACAAAATTTTTCTTTTGTGTGATTTCTCTTCGCTTTTTTGAACAATTGATGTTCATTCAAACAATCAGCCCCATTTTTCTTTTGTTTTTCATGGCGTGAAGTACACTACTTTTATGATGACAAGAATTTATGGATTCTATTGAAGGGAGTTAATACCATTAACGTTATGATCTTTAATACGACAACTTCTTGATGATAGATTCTTTTCAAGAAAAGGGACACAGTTATTTATATACTACTTTACTGCATAGCTTTCTGTTGTACTTAATACTAATTGGTCATCTTAATACCATGCTGGTTCCACCCTTCCTAGTTATAATTTTCTCTGATTGTAATAAATAAGACTATGGGTATACTTTTTTATTGACATGTTTAACTTCTTCCACCATCCTTGCTCTTAAGGAGTATTGAGCCTCCCTCTATTTATCATAAAAATGTGTAATAACAACAAAATTTTGTTTTCAGATGGAGGATAGGGGGTCTCATTACGAGCCAACCTACCATGATCATAAGGCTATAGCAAAGTGACATTCCCACTATGGCCAGCACACTAGGGTTATGATCCACTGGATAGCCAAAATATCCTTGGAACAGGAGGCCTCATCATGAGCTGGCCTAATCACTTTTGCTACATCCCAGTGAATGGCAGTGTGGTCATCTGGTTACCATGCCAACACACTAATCTCTTCAGTAGAATAACATTGGAGCTCTCCATTTATAAATTGAGGATCCTGGCTCATATGGGTTAAAAGAAACCCTGCCGAGGCTATGGATGCCTTCTGGCAACAGAGGCTTTGCTTATGGTATTGAAGTTATATCTTATCATCAAATATTACTATAATACCCTCTTCTTATTCTTTCTTTTTATCGGAGAAGTTATTTCCTTAATTTTTCCCCGTTTTGAACCCTTACACATGAGATATTGTTTTTTGATCAATCGTATCATTCTTGGCTAGAATACCGTTAGTAGAGAATCTTTTCAGCATATTGTTGTCCTTTTCTTTCTCGCATAACTTATCATCAATCCAAGTGTCTTATCTCTTATTCAAAACTATATTTACACACTCCGCTCTCATTATAACCATACCTCTTGCCGTCCTATCATTTATATGCGTACTCTGTTTCATTTAATGTCATACTTTTCTTTCCCTTGCCTTGCCGTCAGAACAACACTTTCCCTGTCTACTCAGTTGTAGGCGACCTCTCTTTTTAAGGAGGGGGAGGATTCCCATTACACCTTTGCATGCACTATATTTATTCCGCTTACTGGAATTGATATGTTGCTATGATATCCCATGATTAAATGACATGTGGCAGTATGATAGTCTTAGAATTAATATTATTAATTATCATTGAAATTCCACTTGACATTATGGAATTTAGTTGTTACGTCTACTTGTTGTTCCATTTTACCAAAGCAATTGTTGTTCTTCGTTGCGTTTTTTTTGTTGTGTTAATATTTGAAAATTGTGGGGCGAATATTGGAAGAATTCGAGCAGTATGGGTGGAAAATCAGTTCATTAAGAACCCTTGGTGTTGGAAATTTCTAACAGAGTCAGGGAAATTCTGGTGCGCAGGGGATGGATTTCATATTTCACCAAGATTTAGGCCCCTAGCAGTGAAATCGCTCTTGAATTTTTATAGCACTTATAGAATGGGCAGTACATAGTAAAAGGTGCAAGAATAATAGTATCGGAAGCTTTGATAGCTGAGGTTTCTGGGATGTCGGTAGAAGGAGCAACATGGCCTGAAAAGCATGTAATGTTGCATGACGCAATGGAGATTTTCAAAGACGAAGGTGAAAATCTAACTTGAAAGGAAAGGGCATTCAACCATCCTCTCTAGGAGAACCATGGTGTGAATTGGCGAGTGTCGTCAAACACTACATTACCTGTGATGGTCGATGGGATGTGATAAAACCATGAAAACTTAAACTTTTAGCTGTTTTAAAACAAAAGCTTATTGTCAATTTTCTATTTTTCTTAAATTCATTGTTGCATGATATAGTTGATAGAGTAAGACGGGCTAAACATCCTGATACTATAGTCAATCATCATGGGTTGATCAGATTGATTGTTAGTCACAGTCTTGCTCAGCAAGGTTTAGCATGGGATAATTTTATAGCTCCACCAGAAATTAGGCCAGACTTGTAATCCAAAATTCTGCAACCTTGGAAATTGAACAGTAGAACCCTGTTTCGAAGCATAAAAGAACACTTGAAAAGTAACAGGACCTACTAAGTGCAAGAATTTTGCAAAGATAAATCCATTATCAGAGGACTTTTGTAGATCCTCAGGGTAGCATCGAGCTCCCGGTAGAGCCATCTAGTCCAAATGTTGTACATGACTCAGAACCTGAACAGGAGGAAGAACCCAATTCTGAACCTGAATAGGAGGAAGAACCCAATTTTGAACCAGAATAGGAGGAAGAACCCAATTCTGAACCAGAACAAGAGGAAGAACATGATTCTGACCCAAAACAAAGGGAAGCACAATACTTTTCTCAAAATTATGGTGAACCAGAAAATGAAGCAGGGCCTTCTCAAACACCACCTATGAGCCCCCGAGATGATTTCTTGTAGGGATTTGAGGAAGAGATGGCCCAGGTTCTTGCAAATTTGAACGCATATATACAACCTAAAGGGTCACTTGCCCAGAGCCTGAATAGGTCTCAATCCACAGAGGATTTTGGTTGCATAGAAATTTTGTCTTCTCCAAAAGTTGTAGACCAGGCCGAGGAAGTGAACATAGAAATAATTCATGAATCTGATAACCAGTCAGGTGACACGGTTATAGTGGAACATAACCAAGACGAGCACCAAGATCCTTCAGACACAAAGCCTATTGATAAACCTGTTTCTACAAAGGATGCTTCTCAGAAGAAGCAAGCGACTGAAATAAAGTTAAGAAAGATGAAGAAGAAATACTAGAAGCTTCAGAAGATGGTTAAGTGGCTGCGTCGAAAATTAAAATAAGCTGCAAATGAGGAAGCTCTGAGCATTATTCCTGAGTTAGTTAATATGGTCGTACATATAGAAGTATGTGAAAGTAAGGCAATAGGAACCTAAACCGAATCTATTTCTACTCAGACAGTTGCCACACAAACAAGGTCTCATATAGATTTGATAGAAATGGCTATTCAAATGGAGGGTTTATCCTCTCATAATAAAAGCACCCATACAAAAGAAATATTCAGTGACGCTCCATCAAGCAGTGATCCTATTCTTCTAGAGTTACAGGAGGAGCTGGTATAGGCCCAGCTTGCTTTAGCGCAATATAATAAGGAGACGGTTCCTTTGCAAAAGTATCAGGAGCTGCAGAAGCAATTCAATAACTTGACCATAACTGAGAGTGAAACTTTTGATAAGTCAAGTCAGGAGGAAGAAAAGTTGAGGAAAGTAAAAGCCAAGCTAGATAAGGTTGTGGGTCATATTGATGTTATTTTCTCTTTATATTATGATGTCTTATCTTGCAGATCTCTTGCTACAAACCATGCTTTGTTTTTGTTGGAAAGATATTTATTGCTGAAGATTAAAGTTGTTAAGGCTGACAAGTCAGTTGAATTGAAGACAATCAAAGAATTTATAAAATGATGTAAGGAGCATGGGATAAAAGTCCAACTTCTTCTTTATGAATTTTATTTGCATAATTTTGTTGGGTTGTGTTATATTCTTTCCACGACTAGCCCACTTAGTGAACCAGGGGGTTAGAGGGGGGGGCGGAGACCTCCCTTCGTTGTGCTGATTGTGCAGCGGGGGGGTCACAAGGGAGGCAGCAAACCCCCCTATCAAGGGGGTTTGAGGGGGGCGGGTAGTCCCCCTCTATGGGGTCCGGGGCAGCACCCCGAGAAATTTTTTTTTGGACCCTATATTAGGTTGGGTGGACCTAGCTATGGTTTTTGGTCCATGGTTTTGGACGCGATGGTTTTCGGTTCATAGTACTAGATGCTTTAGCATGTATAAATATGTATTGTAACATTGAAATGAATATAGTGAAAAATCAAGTTGGTAGTCTCGGTTTTGGGATCCAGGGGAAAATCTCTGTGTATATGTGTTTTATGTGTTATGCTTGTTACACTGAAATTTGTCACCATGATTATCTGCAGTTAATATGGCTCCATCAATAGTTATATTATCCTCCTTGTCAAGCCTAATACCTCTGCTCTTCATGTCAAGCTTCAAAAAAGAGAGAAAGTCACTAAAAACATGTTTATCTCTGGGTACGCAGGTTCTCTCTACCTTGCCTGCGTGTACGCACTCCAAACATACTGTACCTGCGTACTTATACGCTCCGTAAGCCAAAGGATGGGTGCGTACCCCTGTAAAGGTCAAAAGGCGCGAGTTTCATCTTTAAAAAGTTACTTGTGGTCACTTCTAGAGCCTTCTAGAAGAGTGTTTGACGTGTATTGAGCGCCTCCAGATTGTTCATGCATCCCTATGATAGAGGAACTTATCCCATCAAGAGAGGAGCTACCCCATCCAAAAGAGGGAGTATCCCATTGATGTTGGAACTGAATAACTTCCTCTAGAACACTATAAATACAGGCATTGGGCCAGAGGAGGGGAGGTTGAAAGCTGAACATTCCAAAGGGTAGATGCTGCTGGAATTAGGACTTCCATTGTAAACTTGTGAGGAGAGATTACCATCCTTTCTTGTTGCCATATTGGAAGTGGGTGAGCTTGTCAAAGTAGAGGAAAACTCTTGCTGGACCCTGGGAGGAACTTGCACAACACCAAGGCTCAGGTTGTAATGGTTTCTTTTTTGTTTCCTTAATACAAATAAGTCCATTCTTCTCAATGATTTGTTGTTAATGAATTGTTTCATATACTCCTTGGTCGATATGTTGAATATGCTTTGTTTTATGGAATATTCAGGTGTTATGTAATCGTTTGATTGTTAGTGTATGCAGGTTTCAAAGTGAAGGAGGAGCTCATCTGGATCAACGAAGCTAGGCTGCTACAACAAGCGTTGGACCTAAGGTAAGATCGAAAAACACTTGTTTTCTCATAGGATAATGTATTTTAGAGAATGATTGCTCTTACTTGTTTTGTTTGTCACTAGAGAGTCTTAGACTCCTAGGGAGGTTAGTTTTGTCAGCAAAAATAACTCTTTCCGCATGACACATTGGTGACTCCGCTGGGGAATCCATTGATGTGCTTGATTTTTCTTTTGAGTATTACTTTGATCTGAAAAGAGTCTTGTTTCTTTTGTTTTTTGATTGCTTGACTGTGTTTTTGGGTGGATTAGCTTAGAGTCTAGTTTGATTTTAGTTTTTCTTCATTTTATAGCAATACACACCCTCTGAGTTAGACATAGTGCGTACTTGTACGCATTGTATCTTTGTACACAGAGTGTAGGCGCACCTGGTTAAACAGGCTACCTGCGTACCCTGTTAAAATTAAGAAAAATCCATTTTTATCCATTTTTTTCCCTTTAGATTTTGTTTTTCTTAGTCTTTACTGCCCAGATCCACTGGTTGTCTGTCAAAAATCTTCACCTGCACTTGTTCCATTAGTATCGAAAGTTTTAGTGAAATTCATTGAGATTTTAGCCTTAGGGTTTTGATTCTTATATTGGTCCTGTAGTGACTTTGGGTTTAGAAGTTGCGAAGCCTTAGATATCTCTAGTTTTGTGAGTCTTCTTAGGAGTCGGACCAGTCGTAAAGTCTACCCGCGTGAGCGACCTACCTTTGTGTTGCCTCTTTGCAAAATTTCGATATAGCTTGCTCATTTAAAGTTGTGAATTTCATTTTCAAAAGAACAAAAAGAGATTGAGTTTTTGTTTTGATTAGTTTGTGATTCTGCATAAACTAGTCCTTGGACCGATTGTTGCCAAGTAAAACATCCCGGAATCATCTTAGTAGGCTTTTACTTCTTAGATTTACTTGTTAGTGAAAGATTAGGTAAATTTCCTTTGATTTGCTTTTGAGTGACTTTTCATAGATTTTCATAGATCTTGAAATTGCTTTGATTAGATTAGTTTACATGCTTTTATTAAATAGGAAAATATCAACGATCTCCTTTGCAAAGTTTGCTTTAGAGTAGTATTTGACGCCTTGAAAAGAGAAAGGAATTTTTTCGTGAAGTAAAGAGTGGTCATGTTTTGTGCGCTTTGAAAGATAAAGAGAATTGTTTCTTTGATTGTCTATTAAGGAAGTTGCTTTATCTCAAAATTGCATTCTCTCAACTCTCTTAATTAGAAAATTCATTGAAAAGAAAAATAGTGTAAATCATCTTAGGTGCATCTTTTAGAGAATTGGAGTTGAGTCTATACACCATCAAGTTTCATCTCCATCAACTTTGTCTTAAAGAACAGCCATTAAAATCAACGCTTAAAGTAAAATTAACTTAGAAATTTTTATTTTTCTAGGGCTCTGAAGCACCAACATAGATCAGGCTAGTGTCTTGGAGTAGGTGAGTAATTAACTCTCCAAGACTATTAAACCGAACAAGTAGCTTATCTTGTGATAGGATAAATCTAGCTGTTGCATTTATACTCTGGGAAAGCTCCTCTTAAACGAGAAGCACGAGCTCGTGTCTGAACCAGTGAGGGGATCAATCCTCCCTCGTTGGGAACGATGCCAGACATGCACGTATTACAAACGGTAAACCTCAGATTATTGTTGAGGAGCCAGGGGATCACTTATCG
>APFE030533790.1:585719-614192 GCA_000404065.3 Pinus taeda | reverse complement strand
ACTTTGCGTTGAGAGGTGGTGCGATATGAGACCGGTGGTTTAGGTTTGAACTGGGTGGTTTTCTGAGTTGCCGTTGACTGCTGGTTTGCGCGGGCAGTGAAATTATATTTTCAACAGATTATTGGTACTTCAAAATTTTTGATAGTACTAAATCTATTTTCCAAAAAACAATTAGTGCAAAAATTTTCTCGCTAAAACTAATTTTTTTTAAAAATATCACCATATTCGGGCAATTGCGGTCCTAAATTGTGGCAGACAACGCCCATAATTATTTGATTATTTGAGAACCCCAGCGAGGAATGGAACATGCAGCGATAATGCTTATTGCGGGACAATATGTTTTCGTGCAGGAAAGCGCTTGATCACCATTAGGTGGCCTTCCTTGTCACTTTGCACAAAATTTTAACTGATTCTCACACAATTTAACTTTTACACTTCTATAGTCATTAAAAAGCTGCAGTCACAATTTTTTGTTTCGAAAATAAATAAATAGATAAATATATCTCATACCATATCTGACTTAACGAATCTGAAAAATTAAAATATTATTATTTATTAATCGTGTTTTAAAGAATTTATAATGACATTTGATAGCCGGCGGGCTATAGACGATTACAAAAGGTGTGGTGTCCGAGAAGGGAAGATCATCTCTTGTCCGGCTCGAAATTACGAATAATAAACCATGTGCCCTACCTGACTCCGAGCATTTGACCCTATCCCTAAATCTTATACTTACCTATGAAGACAAGCAGAAGCCTTACTCCTAGTAATAAAGGCAGGCTGCTACTATACCATATCCTTTTTCTGCAACTGCAACCAGCTATACTCTGCTGCACGGCATTTAATGCATAGTAATAATAGGTTGTATAATATTGGATCTCTATTACTTTTAAATTGGACAGTATGCATTGGAGGTGCAAGTATTTTATAAACTCCTAGTCGAAATGGGTTACAATTTCGTCCACGAAATAAAGAAATTTTGGCTCAAATTTTTTAAAATCTTGCTTACAAGTCGCCAAGATGTTTTACGATGCTGAATTTACTTTTACATTAAAAAAATATAAATACTATTAAAATAAACTACTCCTACAATAATATTTCTTAACTTTTTTTACGAAATTCAAATCAGAGATTCCCCATTGGAACTAAATTGTGGCCGTCTTACACAAGACCGTTTATAAATAACTTAAAATAGAAAATAGCAAATTTGGCAAGCAAATAGCTCATCAAAGGGTGATTTATCCGTCAAATACTCTAAAAATTTTCAAAATGTTGTTATTCTTTTTTCGTAGCTATTAAATTGGTAATCGACTTATCATAACCGTCCAATCTAACAGACTGTTCGGTTTTCATATTCCAACCCTAATGGCAGTGGTCAGTCAAACGGTCCCTTTCAGCCTGACAAGCTACCCTGACAAATAACGGTCGAGTAATGATAATCTCCATGCAATGAGTATTGTATTGCTACGTTCTAGTGCACTGCTGGAGTAACTGAGGCGTTTAAGAGCTCCACCTACGAAATCCAGCGTTTTATTACTCTCTAATATTATCTAGATTTTTGAGCTGGAGCTTTTCAACGTTTTTTCAATGCTTGAATTTTAAGTTAAAGGATGTCGAAACAATAGTGTAATAGTGTAATCTAAATATGGTATAATTTTGTTTGGAAAATAATAAAATTTTCAGTTTCAACTTTTGTAAATTTTTGGTTAATTTTAAATTTAAGAATTTTTGGTACTCCGGTTCTTTTGAAAGTGTCAAATATATTTCCAAAGAATTGATTTAAATACTTCTACAGTGAAATTTGTAGAGAATTCTTTCACCAAATTCATACAAGAAATTTTATCTAAATCAAATATCACCTTATTAGACAAAATCCTCATAGATGCTGCCCCACAAATGTCTGAGACTATCTAAGAACACAACTTTATTGTATACTTTAGAGGTTTTGGAAACATTTCTACTCTATTTTCCCATTTAGTTGATCCAGAATCTGTTAGAATCACAAGTTTGGCAGCCCTATAATAAAACCGACCTTACTTTTACACTTGTGATAATGACACCTGGATCGTCAAATATGGCAAATCTCCACAGTTTTACTGTTCGAAAGATGGCTCAATTTGGAACGTCTAAAACTGTCCAAACTGTGCACTAGTCCACTCTCTTCTACTTGGCCAGGACTAGACGGAAAATGGCAAAGGCAAATAAGGATATTACGCGCATGGCCATGCAATGCACCACACTGCAATCGAGCAGGACAGACACTAAAAGATCCAGACTTCAAGAAATGTACTCCCACGAAATACAAAATCCTACCCGAGCATGATGAGCCTAATAAAAATCCTTTGGTTGCTTGAAAATTCAACGAATGGTGACTTGGAAACCAGAACCCTCCACTTGTCACTGCAAACAGAACCTTTTTGTTCAGTAACAATTATTTCTTAAGTAATAAATAACCTTTTGGTTGCTTGAAAATTCAACGGATGGTGCGTTAGAAACCAGAATCCCTCCACTTGTCCCTGCAAACAGAACGCTTTTGTTCCAATAATAATTATTTATTAAGCAATTCAACTTGTGGGACGCTCAGGCTGTTGACATGAGAATCTTGATCCTAGAAGGCGCGAAAACAGAGGTTGGAAAGGAACAGATATGGAGGCACTGACCTCCGCCTGCTCCTGACATAACATTAGCATTATTAGCTCCCCGAGGTGCAGTAATCGGTATTACTCTGCTTCTTCTTACGTGTTACCATAATTATAGAGATAAAAACTGTTGCCCGAGTTTTATGTCAGACCTCTTAGGATAAAATTTTGTTGCATACGCTGCTTAATAGGACGACCAGGTGATGGCAACAATGTACAGACCGAGACCACCGGACAAAACTCTACTGGCAATAATAATCTTCTACTTCCTTGTTTGGCATCTTCTTAACGTGGCAAAATTACCTCCAATTGCAATCTGTTTATTCAAGCCTATGTTGTCATTAGTACCGAGCTGTGCTGAGGTGCTCTCGTAGCCATGAGTTTACCATCCTGCGATTCTGATGCCAAACCGTTTGTGCTAACCGTCCCTATGGAGAGCCGCACAACCTCGTTTTGGATATTCTTATATTTTCATTGGTCCCGATGTAACTGCCCACGCTCTCCCTTGACTTTGTAGCTTTACTTAGGGGAGTGGGAGTTGTTTTTAGTGTTTTACTGAGGGGAGAGGGAGTTGTTTTTTGTGTGATTGGTTAGATTTTTCGGTGCTTGAATCTGATGGAATAATTTGAGGTGAAATTTTGATTTGTTTTATTAAACTAGTTTTTTGACTATATATATGGATTCAGAACACTTGAAAACCCCAGGGTACTTTGATTGAAAAGGATTATCCATCAAATTTGTGATTTCAATAAATTCCTCTAAGCTTTAAGAGAAATTAGACCAAAAAAACCTACCGTAAAAGCTTTCAAAAAATCTCACTAAAAGCAACTCCATCAAAAAGTATTAAACTCGTCACTTACATAAAATACATATATCTACCTCTAGTGATAAAACACCACTTACATAAAATACATATATCTCCTCTATTGATAAAACACGTGATTCTAATGCCATTTCATAATATAATATAGATATATTTATTTAATTGGAGTATAGATATGTAAGACCGTGAAGATTGAAAATAATATAATTGTTATATATCACTGTATATTTTTATTCTTTTGTTAATATATTTAAATATAATAGTATTTTTGTTATAATGATTGTTTTAAATGGAATGTTGTAGTGAAGTAATAACGCATAATATTGAGTTAATTAAAAATATATTATATAAAGTAATGAGTAGTAGATTTTTCGAAATAACTAATGTAACGTTTCTCAGTAAATCTCATGTAAAAGTATATAGGATCAGGAAATTTTTTATGGAATTTAATAATATGTAATAATCTAAATTCACTTATTCCATATATTGTTAGATAAAACCATGTTATCACAAAGAGTAACTTTAAGAATGGAATAGTAAGTTACATAACGATTAAAAACCACTGTCATAGCATAATAACATAAAGCTCCCTGTTGTAACCTTACATCATTTTCATCGTTCATTTAATTAGGCTATTTAATCACATGTGTGACGATGTAAGTGTTAACGTCATGTAACAAAGCAACAATATTAGAATGACACAAAAGGAAAATACATCATTGGACAACGGTATAACTTGGAAACACTTTAGGGAAAAACGAACAAGCACTTAATTTTATTAAACATCTCGTAAGCCTATTCACCCCTCACTCAATGGTTGTAAGGGGGTCCATCCCTTGACCATTGTCATAACATTTGACAAAGAAATATCATCATAAATACAACATAACTAGCTAGAAGCTATTACATTAATCATGTTATCATTTATCCACAAATCCTTGAACATGTCTTTGTGGCCTCGTTGTTTTTATCGGTGGATTGTCCTACAGTTGACATTCCTCCAATCTACATGAATCTCTAGTTCTTTTCTTGCCATAATGTCAAATATAATTTGTCCTTCACATGAGTTACAATCATTTCATGTAATTACTATTTTATGAAAACTCTAACATCAAGATAATAAATCTTTTACTACTTATGCTTCAAGCATCTTTTGACGCGCATAATTAAATTGCATACAAAGTATTGAGATATGATTTTTTGTTAACACTTCACATGCATTAATTAAAACTACATAGCTACCAAAACATGTCTATTTATATTTACATATGAATCATTATGACACATGTTGGTCCATCCATAACTCACATGCATAAGGTAAATATATAAATGTTATTGAAGCATTATCACTTATCCGCACCTCACATCTATCATGAGAAATGGAATTAGTTATATTCTACTTCTACCTACAAGAAAAGGATGATATTTAAAATAATCTCCTTGGTTATCACCCTTTTCATACAAGATAAGGGCAATATTTCCCAAGATGAACAACAAACAAACTATTATGTCTTTGCACAATACACATTATTTTGCAAAGGAACAACCACAATAACCAACCATATTCTATTAAAGAAAACTAACACATTAGATACAACCTTTGTGCATGTGAATTCATATTCTTTTTCCAAAGAAATTAGCGTAAGGACTTATCATATTGATATATGTAAACACATATTAGCCTAACAACTTATTATATTGATACATGTAAACACATTTTTTTTTTCCAAATAAAGCTAAGACCATAACTTTTTTTTCCTACATGCAAATACTTAATATTTTCTGAAAGAAAACTAACACAATCTTGCATGCAAATACATAATCTTTCTAAAAGGAAACTAACACAATATTGCATGCAAATACATAATGTTTTCCAAAATAAAGCTAACATGATCTTACATGCAAATCCTTGATCTTTTTCGAAAGAAAGCTAACACAATAACTACTACTATTGCATGCAAATACATATTCTTTTCAAGAAATCTAACACAACACATATTTTTTTCAAAAACAAATACATAGTTGTTATTTATGTGTACAAATTCCTTCCCAAAAAACTAATACAATATTCATTATTTACGTGCATAACTTCTTTTGCATGAAAAATATTATTTATGTGCACATGTTCTTCTCCAAGAAATCTATTATGTGCACATGTTCTTTTCCAAGAAAAATATACAATAATTATTATTTATGTACACAAATTCTTTTATAAGAAAACAAATACAACAGTAACTATGCAAATAATATCTCTCCTCACACAAATCGAATCTCATGGCAGCTTTTCTCTCAACTCTCCTCTAGAACATCTATGCACTCTTGTTTCACTTAAAAACTTCTAATTATTTTAATGATTAGTGGATCCATTCATCAATCTGTCTATGACAGATTGCATCCATTGAACAAATGTGATGAATGAATAGCATAATGCTATGGATAACAACACACACTAAAATAGTCAATGTAATGAAAGTATATAGAGTAACATATGTTAATCAACATTCATTTTTTATCAATAGTCCATCCTTTTTCAAAAGCATAGGTTTATGGAGGATACAAAATGAAAAGAACTAACTGATTTTTTTATGGAACTTGTTATATATATATATAACTAACAAGTTCCATAAAAAAATCAGTTAGAAATTAACTCTCTCTCTCTCTATATATATATTAAAGTTGTAATACTTTTATTTTGTAAATATATGAGTTTTATGGGAGTTTTATGGGAGTTTACAAGCGATTCTCGAGAAATTCTCATTACCATTAAAAACTAGTGTTGTAGGAAAGTATAGTCCCTACCATTCAAATAGGAATTATGCTTTAAAAAAAATTGCAAAATGATATATGAAATGGAAAAATTAATTGCATACTAAGTGAGAAGGAGTTGCATAAATTTGGTTGGATAGTAACCACTAGAAAATATGCACATTTACTTTTTTACTCCTACTTTTTAAAGTATTGAACACCACACAAATAATCATGAAAAAAATACTTGCTCATTATGGTGGGTAGTAATTGATGGTAAATATGTTATTTATTTGAGTATGAATTATTTTCAAGGATTTTTGTTTTAGGTGATTTAATAATGAAAAATATTTGCACAAATACCTATAAACCATGGAATAAATATTACAAGTTCATTCATAAATCATGGGAAAACATTGAAGTAGTTATCCATATCCCATTGTATTGTGCAAAGAATGCATTAAGACCTTCAAATTATGACCCAATGAAATATTTATATATATATATATTATTAACTTTTATAATCAATTTGTTTCTATTTTATTTTTTATTAATTTTCCCATATATGAGTATTTAGATTATTGTTTAAACTTAATTTTTAATTATTTATTTATATTGAAATGAAAATTTCTAATTATATAAAAATAAACACAACATACACATATTTTCAAAATGTTGAAACTTATCCTCTTTATTGTTCCATAAATAATTTCATGACACAAATATATTTTCGTAATGCTCAAAGTTATACTTTAATCTCAAATAGATTTCCAAGAAGCATTGAATGTGAAACTTTCATTGCAATGTTAAGTTTGCAATGTTAAGTAATGTATTAATTCTTCTCCACCAATAGTTATGATGAAGATGACTGTGGTGGTGATTGTGGGCATACTTGCTACTCTCGCCTCTCCCATCAGACAACGTGAGTGTCGGTGATTGTGGGGATACTTGCTACTCTCGCCTCTCCCATCAGACAACGTGAGTGTCGAATACATAGTACTATACCATCTCCTCATCACAGTGACAATGATAGTGGCAGTGTTGGCAGAAGATAATTATTGCAATGTCCTCTCCTATTTTCTATGTTATCATTGTGGTAATGTAAATATAGTAATTAGGTTTGGAATTTTAACATTGTTCCGGGGCTTTAAAGTTAAAAAAATTTATGAATGTTATTTTCATTTTAGATATGTTCTTTAAAATTTTATGTAAATATATGACTATTTTTTCTTATAAAACATAATTGTGACTAAGTGAAACATACTCATTTTATATAGGAGTAACTAAAAATTTGATCTTACAATTTTTCAATGTTTCACCCTACAACAACATTAAGAAATTAAAGAAATTTAGATAACAATCATCAATATCTAAGAGATTTGTCTAAAGCTTATTGGTGGCGATTGATGGGGAATCAAGGTAGAGAAATAATATTTTCCTCGGCTAAAGACATGATTCCTTTACCTTCAGTCAAAACTATTATATTTATAAACCACGATTGAAATTTATGCCAATAAACATAAATATTTACGTATAAAAAGAACAAAAATGACATGACAATTAAATTAAATATCCGCACATAAAGAAATAACCAAACAAATGTTATGTAAAACTTCAAATTCCAAAACATATAGTAATACTTCTTTCAAATGGTAAACAGATGCAAGCTCACACTTTGTGGTTCTCAATGTACTAATATCACTCAAGAACACTTATAAGCAGTGACCAAGACCTTGAGAATCTCAAACAACATATATATATATTGAGTCTTGTAATGAGGTGATTTTTTGGTTAGATAAATTTGTGTGAAATTATATTAGAAATTCACAATTTTGTAATTTTAAATTGTTATTGTTGCAGAAACTTGAGCATTGGGATAAATTTAGGCTAATAAGAAAGTTATTTCAAAAGAAAATGGATTACTGGAATCTTTGTAACAAAAACTAATGATTAATAATAATTAATAAAATAATGATTTAGTATTTCAATTATTTATATGTAATTTATTTTATTTTTCGAATAAAATTAACATAATAATATTTTAGCTAAAAATTTTAATAATACTACTTATCCACTTTTAGAAAATAAAATTATAGTAATATATTCATAATCGAAAAATTATATTTTTAATTTATAATAAAATAATAATTAACTAAAATTGATAATTTTATTACTAATTAAATTTATATATACTATTTATAACTTCAACATTTTAACTTTATATTAATAAAAAGATCATCTTACAATTACATTATAACTGAATTGAATAATTATAATAATACTGTTAAAACAAATGTAAAATATCATATTTATGGTAATTATATGTTTTCTTTTATTAAAATGAAAATTAAAATATTTAATATCTATAATAAATATAAAATTGATATTATAATATTAAATTATATTACTAAAAATAGTATACATCCAATAGAAGAATATAAATCTATAAAAGTGTAAATCTTTTTTAAATTTTGTACTTAATAAAAAAGTTTTTCAATTTGATGAGATTTAATCTTTTTAATTCTTGATAGGATATAAAGTTAACAATACTATGTATTAGTTATAATTTTAATTTAGCGATAACAATGATTGAGTTTGACTACTATCTTTTAAAATTAATTTCATAGCAATAAAATTTTTAAAACTAATGTCATTGTAATAAACCTTTTAAAATAAATTTTCATTTTTTTTGTAAGCTTGGTAGATCCCCTTTTCTATTAATATTTTATAATAATAAGTTTGATTTCAACAAAATTGCAGGTAGCCTCAACCTACCTGCAAGAAACCAGGTCTATTGGCCACCTCTCTGCGTCAAACAATGTCCAAATTTAAACAAAGTTATTCTAATCATCCATGCTACATTGGTGAATTTATCTTCTATATGTTTCTTGCTAAGAAAGTAAATGCTAACCATCATAAAAACAAAAATAAACTCGCAAGGTTGCTTCATTCATATGAAGAATCAACTAGGGCTGGGGCTTTCGCATTCGATCTGAGAACCTCACTTCAAATCACATTTTTGAGACTCTGTTCGACCTTATTCAGGTAGAGGTTGTTTTGATACAACTTAATTTGGACATAATGTATCTCCCTTTGAAGATCCTTCAGATTTGGCTCTTTTGACCTGTCCTCTACCAGATCTTCTCTTTCCTGATAGGTGGTCATAGCACGAGCCAGGATGTTTTTCATGACCCAATACTTCTCAATAGTTTACCTAAACAAAGTTTCATAGCCTTTGGTATTATGTGGATCTTTGACTATTGTCTCTCATTCCTCTACTTGAATATCTTCATTTTCGATGTTAGCGTTTAGTTCTCTTTCCCATTCAGAGATGACAGCTTTCACCTAAGCTTAAGTTCCTATGTAGTATGTGTTGATAAGGTTCTAGATATTTTCCTTCCCTCTTTTCTTCCTCTTATGCTCGGTCCTTTGCTTGTAGTTGGTTCAAGGGCTTTCATATTTTTCTCTATCGTTCCCAGTCTTTTGCTACCTTTCCTTCCCTGTTGGTTTCCTTCCTTCGCCATCCAACTCTTCTTGCTGCTTTTTACTATCTTGTCCAAGTGGCTCACCTAGACTGGGGTTTGGAACTCACTTGCATGGTTCAAGAGTTGTGCCATCAGGGTCTTCTGCACACTCGCTTTTAAGCTACCTATAACAGAAACCAAAATTAAAACATTATGAACCGTCATCAAATTTTCCATCATGTACACATAATAATTTATGATATACAGTTTGGTCTTGATTTTGAAATAATTCCTTATATTTTTATTTTGATACTCATCCTGATAATTGGCCTTGATCATTTCAGGATTCCCATCATACTTCCCCAAATCCGGATGAGACTGCTTAGGAGTAGTCTTTTTCATCCTCCCCTTGTGCTCTTTATTGTTTTTACCCCCATCGTCACCCAGGTTCCACACACTTCGCTTAAGGTTTTGTAGTGTCATGATAACACCATATTCCAAGTTGCTTCCCATGAGTAGTTGAATTGCCCCACTGTCTGGCTCCCACAGAGCACCCTGCACCTCCAACATTGTATGCTCCCAACCCCACTAGCTAGTTTCCCAGAGTTCTTTCTTTACTGGGTTTTGCCATCCTAGAGGGCAAGAAAATTCTTCTCACTTTCCAAATATACTACAGTTATGTCCCTGGGCCACAAAAATCCTACCCTTTAATAGTGAATCCCCTTAGAGGAATTAAGCCAAAGCCCAATTTAGATGTTCTCCCTTCCTTGATTTTGGGGCCAATTACCGCACCCTATTCTGCCAGCCCGTTCCAGGATTTGAATCAACATTGGACTAAGGATTTATGGCCAGGACGATGGGCAAAAGGAGGCACCTGGGTCAGATATCACTTCAGGCCTCCCACAATTTTCTTTGAATCCTTCCCTCTCAATCCACTTAGCCATCCTTAACTGCCTAAAGAATTTTTTCCTACAGACGCAGTTAAAACAACATAGGATGATGTTGTTGGCATCAATCTGACACAACATTCATCTTCTGCCCCAAGAACTAGCTACCTTGAGATGAAAATCATATGTCCCTCCCCCCCTTCCCCGGATGGATAACTAATCAATCCCATGCGAGGTTGACAAGCCAATTACCCAAGGATACCGGGAGGCCTCAGCTCTTAAATCGATAGGGAACACCATAGTTATTAACCATTGGCTGTATACATGATTCATTACAATGCGTCTTTCTAGCTGAAGTTTTCGTAGATGCCAATTCATATTTTTCAAGTGATGTGAGGGAGCACATACCAAGTTTTACAAGAAAAAGGTGAACATTACTCGATGTCCCTTAACACTCGATTCTTGCCACCTCCAACTGCATGTCCCGCCTTCTCTTCCTACATGCAAATGCTTCTCTACCTTAGCAGCTTTCCTTTTAGTTTTATCATCCACCTGCCTAGCATCCCTTACGAAAAGCCCGCAACATTATCTACTTCGTTGTTCGCTACCCTTCATCTTACACGCGGGTCATGGGATGGGAGTCCACTTACCTTCCCATAAATGAGATTCATTAATCCCTGCCTAGCGATGTGTGCTATTGCCATGAGTTTCTTGTTTTTCCCTCGCCACTTGCTGGCTCTCATGCCAACTGTCTAAGCCTTTGTCCCTCTTCCCGCCATGCCATTTGGCTGATTTCTCTTTCCTCTACCCACCTTGATAGTTGTTCCTGCCCTAATTTGTTTGTTCCTCCACTTCCGCTTGCTAGCTCTTGTGGCCCCTAACCAATCTCTCTTCCATATGCCTGTCTTGCCATCTGGCTAGCTTCTCTGTCCTTGGCCCGCCATGACCTCTGGCCGCCTCTCTTCCCTCTATCCTGCTTGGCTCGTCGCACCCCAACCAAAGGTTAAAATAAATTAATTATTTCAAATAACATTTTCCTTTTACCTAAAAATTCGACAATTACTTTCCAGTTTTATTCTCTCATTTTATTTTATGCCTTAATAATTTGATGAGATATTACTTTTTTATTGTTTTCTGTTTGACAAATTAATGTTAGTAATTAAAAAAAAAAAAAATTCTATACTATCTTTTCAATAGGCAATAAAACTTATAAATTCTTCTGTAAAATTAGTTTACATATTTTCCACTTCAACCTCATCTAAATTTATTCTTACTATACATTATTTAATTTCCCTTATTTATTGTTACCTCTACATTATTTAATTTCCCTTATAGATTAGTTTGCATATTCTATTATTTAGTTAATAATTTTTTTCTTATAATTTAACTTTGTTTATTCTAATTTCCTTTTAATCATTCACATAATCTCTTTAAACTTAATTAAAATAATTTTACTAATGCTCGTGATAAATTTCTATTATATATTTTTAGCTTTACCAAAAACATTATTTCTATAATGAATTTTACTAATTGAAATAATGTTATTAGTGCTCGTGATGAATCTTTATTATATGTTTTTAACTTAACTTTATCATATGTTTTTAACTTAACCAAGAACAAAAATTTCTATAATCAATTTTACTAATGCTTAAATCACTTATATAAAGACTTTCATTCTTCGTGTTGTTTGCTTTTTGTTTTTTCTTTGTTGTTTGTTTCTTTTCTACGTCAAATGAAAAAAGCACTCGCTTATATTATGTATTAGTATATTCTTTAAGATGATGTCAAAATTTAAATGTTGCAAATATTTCCCTGATCTTGTATGGATAAATTGCTAATATTGAAAACTTGTTTATATGTTCGAGATATGTATGAATGATTACATCTTATTATAAAAACGGAGATAATTGTACCTCCAACGATAAACTAAATAAACAAAGATACCAGATGTCTAAAGACATGAAAAGGTGCCCTCATCTTTAATGTTATTTTCTTCTATATATATATAGAGTGAGAGAGTTCATGTAGCCCATAGTCCCTTTTTTAAACTGTGAGTGAGCTACAAAGTTTGATTCCCTGAAGGTATGTTGAAAAGTGATGTGATGAAAGGACTGTTTGAGGTCATTGATGTGAGTTATCAAACCACTAAGATTTGGCGGGGCAAAAAATGTATTGGTCGTAAACTGATCAATGAGGGATTTAGAGTCCCCATATGTGAATGTTTTGAATAGCCAATTTTCTGGAGAACCATAGTAGTCCACATACTTTGAGTGTAAATTCTCACATATCCGTACCTGTAGCTGCATTCCAAGATATTTTATAGTGTGATGTGTGATCTATTCTGAGCCATACACCACATCCACAGATCCCTTGCTGAGTCACACCATCAAAGAAACCTGCAAGAAATGATATGTGAGGAGGGATATATAAGAACAATTGATCCTTATGTCACTGTGTGCCCGATCTAAGAGTGTCCATCCATGTACCAACTTTGAATATTATTCAGTAGATGTCATTCCTATAGTTTTAAAAAATAAAACCATTTTTGGCTTTCCATAGATCCGAGAAGAATTAAATTAGAGTGGCTTGGAATCTACCCCCATGGTTCATCCACCATATAAGGCATTTTTCAATGGACTGGAAGTGTCAGAAAGGAGTGTTGTGTTGTTGCATTATGTATCTTCAGACTTGTAAAGTAATAGGAGAGTCCAAGAGAAAGTGTGTGTCTGTTTGCAATGAAAGTTTGCAAATAAAACTTCTACCAGGCCCCTGTATGCCTCCTTTGTGTAGATTCTCCCAAGTTTGAGTTTTATTGTGTAATACCAACCATGTATACAAAATGATTTTGTAGGGCATATTAAATTTCCAAATTTTTAAGAACTAGATAGGTTGTGTGAAAGAGAGAATCGTAGTAATAATGTACATATAGGAATCTACTACTACCACTGTGTTTCCACTTAATATTCTTTCCCATGTAATGTGATCTCCTTCCTTTGTCCTGCATAGGCTAGCATGACTCATGGTTTGTATGTATGTGTTCCATTGCTCAGTGCAGTGGCTGCTCAAACCCATTCTTTCAGCTTTTCTCATTATAGGAAAAATTCCATGCCATCCATTTATGACTTGTTGCAATAAGAAATATCCTCTAGAATTTATTCTGCTAAAAGTATCCTTAGATAATATATATTCCCCCTTAACACCAAAATTATTATCTATGCTAATTATAATGTGATTACCCTTGCCAAAAAACGAAGTAATCTGCCTGAGGAACTAGTATTTAAAGCTATTCCATATATATTATCCCCTTTTGTGTCCAATGTCTCCTTCTCCAATCAATTCATCCACTATCCTATGTTGTAGATACTTAGAAGAGATAATACCTTGTCAAATTACTTCCCAATATAGTCCTTTCCAAATTGATTTGATAATGAGATCCCACCAAAGGTATTTGATGTCCAAAATCCCCCATCCTCCGAATTATTTTGGGATTGTGATCTTCTCCCACTTGATTAGGTGGTATCTATCTCTAGAATCTGAGCCCACCCAGATGAGATGCACCATGTAGCTTTTGATTTTGTTCACCAAATATGATGGCATAATATATAGTTGTGCCCAACACACTATAATTTGTTGCAGAACAACTTGTGCTAATATATATTCGCTATCTAGCGATAGCCCTTGATGAGACCAACTAAATAGTTTTTGTAAGATTTTTCAAGAAACCACTATGAGTTTGCAATCCGATATTTATTACGATTTAGCCGGAAACCCACGTATGTAAATTCCCCGCCCCCCACCCCCCCCCACCCCCAAGGGTTGTGTGTGCAAATGAAAGAGTGTTGCAATATTATTAATCTCCTCCTGATCACCGTAGGAATATATAATTAAATATTTCTCTTCATTGACCATCATTCCAGAAGCTGCATCAAATCATTGTATTATATGGAGAAATACTAGCCATTAAGATTTTGAAACCATCGCATAGAAAAGGATATCATCCATGAAAAATATATGAGTGACACGAGTGAGCGATCCTAGGTGCATTCCACTAGATAGGCCCAAGAATCGAGCGACATTTTTTTTTAGGCTAAGTCCATCCATCACAAGTATAGAATGTAATGGAGAGAGGGAGGATTCCTTGTTGTAAGACTCCCTAAGCTTTGAAGAAGTTAGAAGGGAACCCATTCACCTGCAAATAATATTGAACACAGCTGACACAACCCATGATCCACTCAACCATATGGATCAATAATCCAAACTTAGTCAGAATGAAACATAGAAGTAACCCATCAGCACATTCATATACCTTCTTTAAATCTACCTCCATGGCCAATGCCTCCAATTTGTTTGTGTGGATGGTATGAGTAGCTTCTCGTGTTGCAGCCAAAACATCGTGAAACAACGAGTTATGGAGAAAACCAGATTGATTTTGGAAGATATGGCATGGGTGGGAATCCTTGATTAATTCCACTATGATCATAGAAATACGTTTGTATCATGTATTGCAAAGAGAAATAAGATGAAAATATGATAAGGTGGAAGTATATGTGACCTTCAATATCAAAGCAATAAATGTTGAATTAATGGATCCAGATACCATACTAGTAGCCATCACTTTTTCGAGCATATTCATCAGTTCCTTTCCCATCAGATTAAAGAAGTGTAGAAAAATATCCACTGTCAAACTGGCTGAATCTGGTCATTTATCTTTATTGAAGGATTTTAGTACCTAGATAATTTCATATGTGGAGTGTAGGATGTACAATACATTAATTTGTTCCTGATTGAACATATGGGGGTATTTCATGGTTGCCTATATCTCCTCTTCAATGCCCATTTTCTTCATGTTACATAGTTTCTAGTTATACATTAAATATTTAATGTTTAGCTTTAGTTTATATGTGTGTGTTTTTAAAATATTGATTAAAAGTTTCTTGTTCCTAAGTTACTTAGCTTGTGCTTATAATAGCCTTACTCTTGCTAAAATAGGGATCAAATAAAGAACGCATTTAATTTTGATGATTTTTTGTTTTATTTTTTCTATATAATAAAATGTCCCTGAAATGGTCTAATTTTTCTTTATGTTGACAAACAAATACACTAAGTGTCAACTTCACGCCTATATATATATTATAAATTGTGTTTAAAATAGTTTAATTTTTCACTAGGTTTATATAGAAATATATCATTAAGATAAATAAGAGTATTTAATAAAATTATTTTCTCAAAACCAAAATTATGTAATTTTATAATCGTTCTTAAAAAATATGGTTTTTAGTTTTTTTTTCTCATCGTTATAATTTTAATTCATTTATGATGAAAATCAATACTCATATATTTGTATAATTAGTTTTTATTTTATTTTTAAATTGAATGAAAAGATAAAAAAGAGATTAATATTGATATTAGTGTTAAAATTATTACATAATTTGAGGTTGAATGATATCTTCTTAAGCCAATTTATCTTTTAGCTCTCTTCACAAGTTAATATTTTTATTCAATATAGATTATCATAGAGAATCATATTTTCTCTATTAGACTGTTGTTTTTATCATTGGTTCTAGAAATTGAAACAATATGTAACACTCCTCCATTGTATGTAAAAATTTGCTAACCTAAGCTAATAAAAGCTAGGTCTGATGTGTAACAAGAAAATAAAGTACTTTATTATGAAATAAATAAAATTATTTAAAAAATTGGAAAAGTGAGACACCAAGAGATTAGATTCTTGCCAAATCCCATTAGTGAATAGGAACAGGGAATTCTTCCACGATAAGACTTCTAGATCCAATTATAGATAAACTTAATGGATTGAAGATAAATATCCATTAAGCTACTTAGCTGGAGAAATATGTTAAGTTAAGAAACACATAAAATCCTTGCGGGAGAGAAAGGCAAGCTTTTATTCAAGGAAAAGCATCACAGGAGAGAAGGACGAGCTTTCTAGGAAAAGCCTAATAAAATGGATAAAAAATATCTAGAAAAGCAGGATGCTGCTAATGGAAACCATATCATGGAAGAAGGTATTAAATGCCCATTGAGGAGATCAAGAGGGGGCATTTTATCCATGGCAAGAATTCTCAGCTCGAGGGTGAACTAGAAGTAGGTAGATCTAGGTTAGGTGGTGGTGCTCATTTTTCCAAGTGACATCCTTTCAGATAATATAGCTTGCATGGGATCTTCATATGTTGACTCTGACTCTTTATATTGTCAGTTCTGAAGCATATAAGAGAAGTTACTTAGTTTTTTCTTGCATATAAATTGATTGAATAATGTGCATGTGACTGCTATGTATGAGTAGAATTGGCTATGTTTGTTGTGGTAATGAGATGATTATATATGAGCACATGTGAAAACCATTGCATATAAATTCAATCCCAGTTAAGATTAGTAAAGAAACATAATATGTGGATCTTATGCAGCATTGGTGTTATCTTGTCTTTTGTTTAAGATAGTGAATAATCATGCTTGAGAAAACTATATAAACTATCGTTCATGTTATCTATGTTATGCAGTATGCATCCAATGCTTCTCTTTTAACTAATTGTGCATATTACATAAGATACACATGTTAACATTACACGTGACTATGGTAGTAGGACTATGATTGTTTTATGGGAAAATACTAGCTTTAGTATATTTATGTTGAAGGTTTCATCTATGCTGATATTGAGGAAGAAAAGGAAGTATGTCCTTATGCATAATCTTGTCTTTTTGAATTCCCGTGGTTGATCGTTCCTCCAAGTTATAATACATTCATAAGGGTTGATTTGGAATCTTGTATTTAGGTTATATTTATTGAACCTAAGAGCCCACATCATGAATCCAGTAAAGCATAGAAGGAGTTTGTAGCATTGTGCCCAAGGGGTATGGCTCATTACTTTGATGTTGTCGAAATTTAAAGAATATGAGGATAGTGCATGATAAATATTTGTTCATGTAATACATGTGATGGCTATTTTAATCTAACTTTAACCGAAGAAAAAATAAGGAATGGGAGCCTAGTAGGTAATTGTCAAATTAGGATCAGGGGGTATGTGACAAATGGTATCAAAGGATAAGTTAAAATATTGTGCTGTATGGGCCAATCCACCTTTATAAGATAGGAATGAGGGCCTTAAATTAGGTCCTAAACAAATAAGAGGTTTCATTAAGGGGTTTTGGTTGTAAACTTTTTGTAAGAAAAATGATCGAGAAGCCATAAAGGATTGAACTTAGATCTTAAAATAATTTTGAGGAGGACTCCGAAGCATGAAAATATCATATTGATTAATTTCAATCGAAGGAAATTAGGATGCTAGAAGGTTGAATCTAAATATTGAAATGATTTATTTGAAGGAATGTGGAAGGAATAGCATATATTTGTTAATCCACTCTATATAAAATATTACTATATCAAATCATTTAAATTTGTTTGTCAAGAAATAAATCAATTCACAATGTGTACACTCATCTTTCATCACTAACTTAGTATTACTAAAAATAGTGCTTGTTGTGTCATAAATACAAAGAAGAAGTCAATTGAAATACATTAAATAGGACTGTAATTTTTAAGATCGCAGTGTCCCTAAAAAAAAACGAAGATGGGTATTCAAACAATGCTCATTGGTAAGTTATTTGACTTGACTGGTTTATATTTCTAGAATATGCAATTGAAATAAGTTCATATACAATAGAAGCCCAAATCGCTATCTGGAAGCCTCTGTTACAAGCATTACAACATCCAACTCGCCCTAATTTTTGACATTCTCAAAATCTTTTTGCAAATATCTTTGGCCTTCCAATTTTCCTCCTTCCATCAAAGTAGTACATCAGCGAGTTTCAATGACACCAACAACACAATCTCTTCCAGACCCACTGCATAGCTAGGGATGGACACCATTAAGTTGTCAAGCCTTCACAAACCATGTTTTGGATTGAATAGCATCATATGGCTCTCTCTCCCTAATGCAACAATTCCTGAGAACTGCTATGTCTGATCCGTCACCTCTTTCCACTCCTTACAGGCCAACCAACACTGAATACTTATTAGTAAAGTGAAATAATCTGACCAGTCAAATCTCTTCTCCCATCCATGAGAGGGTGGGGCATTATTTGGGGGAAAAGCCATTTCTGTCAATCTTAATATTGGGCGTTGTGTGTCATAAAAGCATTTATTGGATCATGGTTACCCGAATATTACGCCAGTCGGTCTGGGAAAGGGTTATCTATTTCTTTGAGAGGAGCTCTATCTTATCACTAGGAGGGTTGGCGCCGAATAGATGGTGTAATGGAGTAAAGTTGAAAAGCTACAGACTCCATGGACAGGTAAGAAGAGAATTCCCTAATCCTTAATTTCAAGCTTTTCCAAAAGAAAAAACCATGCCTTAGTGCTTCAAATCATGCTCTAAATGAGTAATAGGTGTTACACCACGCAAACAACACCTTACCAAATGGAGTGGAAATGGATGTTTCCTTCTTCGTCTACCTTAGTTATCATGTGTGAGATGTTTCCATGCAGATCATACCCGGATGGATAATTTTTATCCTTTGAAAACACTCCTAGCTATCTTTGTCCTTTCCACTGAAGATTGTTTTGACAAGACTCATGTTTTCTAGTGTCACTTGGTGTGAACACCCTATCCACTTAGTTTTCTATTGTATAGCAATTATCCAATTGCTCGATAACCTGATCACATCTCTGGGGTAAGGACAGAGGCAACGTAACTGGGAGGTTTGGGTATATATCAACCTCATGTACAATAGTATTGAGGGGGTATTTTGATTGACTGGTTTTACCCACTCAGAATTATCTTTCAAACCTAAATTATTGGTAAGATGGTTCTTTCATGATAGCACCCTACATTTTGTATTGGGTTAATCAGATTGTTACTTAGATAAATGTATTTAAGTTTCCAATTAGTAAGCTTCATCAACATCATATTCAGGAGTTAATTAATGATGGGGTATTTGATGTACAATTACGTTCTCCTGATGAGGAGCTAGTGGACATCTTGTCATCTTCCCTTGTGCACATGATACCACAGATTTCATTTTTTTGACATCTACATGTATTTACTTCAATTTGCATAGTCAATGAAGAACTCGGTATGCCAAAATTAAGAATAGCAGATAATCCTTCCATATTTTGGTAATTTCTAATCCTCATGCACAGGAAGTTACTTGGAACTACCTCCACTTTGTTCTTAACATGCATTTTTTGTTATTATGGTTCCTGAAATTATAGAAGTATTTTATGTTCCTCGATTTATTCTTAACTCTAGTGCTATTATTTATGAATATCCTCTTCAAAAACAATCAAAGTGTGTAAATTTTAATGCTGGAAACCATGGGTGGTGTCAACAAAATGTATACCAATGCACTGCGTGAATCATCCACTAAAAATTTAAAAGTTCTATTATTGTCGTCAAAGGTAATCCCCTGCAACCAACGAATTCTTTGCATCCAAAAGGGGAGGGGTTTAGATGGTTAGAGAATGGTATAATAAAAATTCGACGGAGATTATATCATAATGCAACCACGACAATAAATATCAACTGATGCAGTGAATGTTATATCTAATAAAATTTCTTTGAACAAGCTTCATATAGTACATATGGATGACGTTTTATAAAACATGCTGCATTAGACAAGGAAAGAAATATTTCTTACATAACAAGGCTCTTTTTTCTAACCATCAAGATAGAAAATACTGTTATCCTACAAGTTTATTCCAATCGAAATAACTTTGTTTGAAGATTCAATCAACCTTCAACTTGTTAAGAATATCATGTGCTCTTGATGAAATGTAGTGGAGTAAAGAGTAATACAAAAAGATAACCACAAATTAACATGTTCATTAATTTGAAAAGGTCAAACCTCAATTTCTTACTATCAAATGATGTGAATATTTAAAATTCTATTTATTTTGTGTGAAAGTTTTCAGAACTTAACCTATTGTTGAATGCTATTATGGGGGCATAAAGACTATATACCATAATTTAAAATTGAGACTTGCATAGTTATAAATATGCATAGCAGATCAAGAGAAATAAATAATTTGGTAATAATAGTAAAGCATGTTTATGGCCTCGGAAGTGGGATGTTATAACCATTGTATTAATGAGATATTAAATTTTGACAACAAGTAGTGCATCTATAAAGAAATATATTTATATTATATATATATATATATATATAATATATATATTAATATATATTTATATATATATATATATATATATATATGTATAGATAGATATATATAATATATATATCATTGAGGAAAGAGAATATTCAAATAGTAAATGTCTCCACATAAGAGGAGTAGAACATATAACCAACTGTAGGAGGAATAATGGATATATTATGAGTTGTATGACTTCTATTCAAGGACATAACTTAATGGAATAAAGTTATGTGCATAGAGTTCTTGAACCTTTATGAGATAAAATATCAAGTGTTTCCTTTCCGTAGATCATGGACATCATGAGGAAAAATCAAAAGTAAAAGTATATAAAGGGAAATTATATACATCATCAGGTAAGAGCCCAGGACATACCATCCACATTAACATATGTTGATGACTAATTAAGTGGGTTCCACCCCAAAGTAAATTCAAAGGTGTTATGTAAGGATATCTATTTGTAAAGGTTCCCATGAAATATTGTCAAGCTCATGAAGGACAGGTAATAATATAAGACTATGTAATTGTACAAATTGTCTTTCAATTTAATCTTTTGATTAGTGCATCTATATGTAATGATGCAATCCATTTTGGAGTGTAATTTTTCCATTGGGGAAAATTTTATTGAAGGGAACTTAAACTTAACATGTAACATATGCATATTTTGGACCTACAGGTTCTTGAGTGAAATTGTACCTAAACAATTGTAACTTATAAGAAGAAAAATAAATTATGTTTCAGATCTGGACCGAACTAGGGTCAAAGTGTGAAAAGTAGGCACACATGAAATACAACTTGCTATATGCACGAAGATATCATACATTAATAATTGTATGACCTTCATAAGAAATTCACTGGGACTGACATAAAAGGTACCTCTACTATAAATACATAATGGGAGTGTAAAAGAAACTTTGGATGTTTATTAGTTAATAGTAGAAAGACAATATTAATATTATGAGCAAATTATAAAAATTTCACTAAAATTTAAAATATGACTTAAAATGTGCAACCCAAAACTCCACCACCTTAATGAACATATCAATCTAGATACACATGGGGTTATGTTAATATCCCATAGAGAAGAACCTTTCAAAAAGGTGCTTAAATTAGGATGATTGAAAATCTTACAATTATACTTTTTTAGGAAAGTGATAAGGGAATAATCATCAATGGATTTCTACTTAGCTTACTAAAGTATACTTGAAGATTATACATGACAGTTCTTAATGCATTAGAGCGATTCAAAGCAGCCTAATGAATAACAAGAATGGTACACTAGGTTCGAAACATGATGGTTCGAATTAATAAGTAAATTCTTGATAAACCCAAAAGGTTTTCGCATTGATACAAATTATGATGATCTAAGGACCTTATGATAGTAATAAGATAATTCATGCATCAAGAAGGTTCTAAGGATAACCAATCATGCAACAGAAAACATTAGGATGATTCAACCACAGGGATGGCTATGTGGTATTGGTAATCGAGGTTGTTGTGCAAGGATATAAGGATCTACCAATCTAGTCACTTAAGTCATAATCATACCAGTTGTAATACATATGTTGTACCACTATTCCCTACCAAGAAATATTGGGAATTTTATCTGACATATTGCATTGATAATGTTGTATGGATTGAATAGGACAACATAAGAATTGTTGCATAAAACACGAGAGAACTCGTGTTAATAAATTTATAACTCATTTCTTTGTTTCAGGGGTGAATTAATATTAAAAGGAAGTTTTAACATGTAAATACCCTAGGATCGCACCCTGGTACACATGTTGCCTAAAAACTTAAAGGGTGTTGAATTGAAAACATTGTAACATTCATTTATAACTCATGAAGGAGAAATGAGTTTATACCTACGCTAAATTACTCATGGCCAACAAGATGTTGGAAGAGGTGTAAAAAGAGAATATGAAATGATTAGTTAAGTATGGAGTACTTTTAAGTACGGAACGATCATTTTCTTGGTTAAAGATAAAGTTAAGTATCATAGTCAATAGTTTTCATTATGATTAAGTGGAAGTCATATTACATTGTTGTTAAAACCTTCTCCAAGTGACAGATTTCATCCCAAAACTCAAACTTATGGGTATGATAAAGATGTAGTATGCATGATTACTTCTATGATACTATTTTTCTGACATTGTGCTACAACCACATGACACATGAAAATGATTTGCTAAATAAAATCACTTTAATACTTTGACATAAAAAAATTCACTCGTTGCAGAATTTGAATAGGTCCATGAAATTCCATATTCTCCTATCGATAAACTAAGCACGGTTTAATCAACTTATCAGTACACATGTGGATGAAATATATGTCGCGTAGGTGATTCTATGGACATCGATATGATGTACAAGTTGTACAGATGGTACTGTGTACAAGTAGTACATATGGTACTAGTATGGATACATGTATCACATGATAATATATGCCATGTATAATTGTATGTGTATAATACACACTATGTGCAGGTATGCATGAAGACACTAGATAATTACGTGATAAGGAAATCGATCCAGACTACGTACGAAGGTAGCACAAAGGTGGAAACTAAAGATTGGTATTGGAAACTAAGGATAAGTATTAGTGGTTTTTGTCAGTGTTGTAGGCAGGTGATTATGATTCTTATCTATGAGGATTACAAGTGATCTATAATTGATGGATACATATGATTTTGATGGTTATGTGTGAGCTAACTTAATAGATAAATTGTACAAATTGATTTGGAAAATGTGCTAGTTGACTTGTTGTATGCAGGAAAATTGCAGGAAGCAAGTGTTCAGTAAGAACACAAAGGCTTGGAAGACTGCACAGGAAGAACATGCATTTCTTGAAATATAATAAATGGAGGGAAACATAAGTCGTAGCTACTCAAATAGTAGTATTGTATATCAAATTATGATATTAACTGTAGTAAACATAGTTGATTTTATGCATCTAAAATATCTCACAAAATTGATTGAAACAAAAGTTACAAGTAGCGATGGAAGGAGATGTGCTCCTTCTAACTGATATATATTGAAAGATTATCATTAGATGGCAAGGCCATGGGAGCCTATAAACTCAGAGACATCTACCTGTGCATGAGAAAATAATATTGTAGGATGAAGTAATACACCAAGGACGGTGTACATTTAAAGGGGGGAGTATGTAACACCCATACATTATATGTAAAACTTTGCTAACCTAAGCTAAGAAAAGCTAGGTATGACTTGTAACAAGAAAACATAATACTTTATTGTGAAATAAAAAAAATAATTTAATCACTTGGAAAAGCGACACACGAAGAGATGAGATTCTTGCAAGTCCCATTGGTGAATGGGAAGGAATAATTCTTTCATGATAAGACTTCTAGATCCAATTCTAGATAATCTTAATGGATTGGAGATAAATATCCATTAAGCTACCTAGCTGGAGAAAGATGCTAAGTTAAGAAAAATATAAAATCCTTGCGGGATAGAAAGGAAAGCTTTTATGAGGAAACGCCTCGCGGGAGATAAAGGTGAGCTTTTCTAGGAAAAGCTTAGGAATATGGTTAAAAAGGATCCATAAAAGTGGGACACTGCTAATGGAAACCATATCATGAAAGAAGGTATTAAATACCCATTGAG
Source organism: Pinus taeda (assembly GCA_000404065.3). Classification (NCBI taxonomy): domain Eukaryota; kingdom Viridiplantae; phylum Streptophyta; class Pinopsida; order Pinales; family Pinaceae; genus Pinus; species Pinus taeda. The sequence goes on along the minus strand of APFE030533790.1, from coordinate 589,839 downwards.
GAGATTAGTAGGGTGAATTTAATCCATGGCAAGAACTCTTGGCTCAGGGGTGAACTAGAAGAAGGCAGTTCTAGGTTGGGTGGCAGTGCTTGGTTTTCCAAGTGACATCCTTTCAGATAAATCTGGTTTGCACAGTATGTTTTATGTTGAATCATACTCTCTATATTGTCAATTCTGAAACATGTAAGAGAAATTTCTTAGGTTGTTATTGCATCTAAATTGTTTGAATAATGTGCATGTGACCATTATGCATGAGCATAATTTCCTATAGATGTGGGAATGAGATGATTATATATGAGCACATGTGACATCCATTGCATATAAATTCAATCCCAATTAAGATTAGTAAAGTTACATAACATGTGGATCTTATGCAGTATTGGTGCTATCCTATCTTTTTTTTTAAGATAGTGAATAACCATGCTTGAGGAAACTATGTAAATTTGGTAACTGTGATGAAGGATTAAAGCTATATAAACTATGGCTCAGATTATCTATGTTATGGATTATGTATCGAATGCTGCTCTTTTAACTAATTAACATATTACGTACGATACACATGTTAACATTACATGCGACTATGCCAGTATGACTATGATTGTGTTATGGACAATGCTAGCTTTACTATATTTATGTTGAAGTTTTCATATATGTTGATATATACGAAGCAAAGGAAGTAAGTCTTTATGCATAATCTTGTCCAGTCGAATGCCCATGGTTGATCATTCCTTTGAGTTATAATATGTGCATAAGGGTTGATTTGGAAGCTTGTATTAAGGTTCTATTTATTGAACCGAAGAGTACACATCATGAATGTAGTAAATCATAGAATGATTTTGTAGTATTGTGCCGAAGGCGTATGCTTCATTACTTTGACATTGTCGAAATTTGAAGCTTATGAGGATAGTGCTTGATAAATATTTGTTCATGTAATACTTGTGATGACTATTTGAATCTAAATTTAACTAAAGCAAAAATAAGGAATGGGAGCCTATAGGTAATTGTCAAATTAGGTTGAGGGGGTATATTACAATAAATATTTTTACCAAAACCCTAGGAAGTCCTTCCTTAAGTATGAGATTGCTAACCTTCTCTCGATAACCTTTAAGGTTTGTATCTTTCTGATTTGGAAGGTATATATTCTTAATAAATATTTTATAAGGAAAATGCTCTCTATTGTAAAAGGGGTTTGGTTGTTAGTTTAGACATTATGAGACTCATAAATATTTGAAAGGTATAGATTCATTCGTACATAGCTATAATAACCCTCTGTGGATCTAGTGAATTATTTAAGACAACATTCTGTTAATGGGCATAGCACGAAAAGGGTATGGGAAGACATGGATATGTAATGTAAATAAATAATTTGAATAAGTAGATAAGAAGGGGTCATAAATATTTCAGAATGAAACACCTAGAAACAAGATTCTTCCCAAAAAAAAACAATATAATTTCATAGGTAAATGAGATTAGATAATTCTTTCATGACACGAATTCTAGATAAAATTCTAGATAAGCTTAATGGATAGGAGAGAATGATCCATTAAGTTTCTAAGCTAGAGATAGATGGTAATCTTGGAAAAACATAAAAACAACGTGGGAGATAGAGGCGAGCTTTTATGGGAAAAGCCTAAGCAAGTGGATAAGAATATCCATGAAAGCAGGACACTATTAAAATGAAACCTTATCATGAAAGACAAATATTTAATACTTGAGAAGGGGATCGAGGGGGGAGTTGATTCATGTCTAGGAGATCTCAGCTCAGGGGTGAAATGGAAGGAACAATTCTAGGTTGGGTGGAAAAGGTGTGAAATTCCCAGGTACCCTTAATGGTGAATCTAATTGAATTAATTATTATTTGATTACATCTGAAAAAATTGGATGTGTATGTTTCATTTGAAATTTAGTTGCATTTCAGAGCTACTTGTGGTAAGAAAACTTGGTTTTCTGGAAATTGAACTTACTGTAGGGATGTAAGCATATGAGGATTTGCAATAGTGATTTTGTGAATTGAATTGGGAGTTGACTAGGAGGTTGATTTGGCTGTTTATTTCATTGATTATTCTATAAGAAAGGCAATCTGTGTGGTGATATGTGAAGATATTTTTGGTTATGTACAATATTGTTTTATTTTCTGATTTTGTTAGTAGCATATAATGTTGTTTAAAATACTTACCATTTCATAGGTAGTGTAAGCGATGGTTTGAATAGACTAGTTTTGTAGATAAGCTAGTATCATATCAAGATGTGACACAAGACATAAATGCATCTAGTGATGAGTTTTTGATATGAAGTTCTGAGACAATAGTTTTGTATGCAAGATTGGTCACCTAAGGGTGGTACGGAAGTCTAGATCATTATGGAAACCCTTGTCATAGAACTTAAGTTGACCATGGCTAATATTTCGACCTCAAGCTATGATGTTGATTTACCCTAACCACTGCCTATGAAGGTAAGTGTTTTACCTTCAGCATGCTGGTTGTTGGAAAATTAAAAATCAAAGTTAGAGTGTGGAAATAGTTGTTAAGGGGTATTAAGATACCTAAACAAAAGCATGCATATGCTTGAAGAATTGGACAAAGGTAACACACCTTAAGGTGCCAATATGAGTCAACAGGGGATAGCTCATAGTTTCTAATTCAGAAAATAGGTGGTATTATTAGGAAAGTACTTCAATGTTCTTGAAAACAAGGTCCAAGCATGGAGCTCATTCGCTTAGACACTAAAATCATTGAATCATTTTGTTAACTATGAGTACATAGAGACGATAGCATACCATGTTTAGAAAGAAATAAATATATGCAATTCGGTTCTAAACAACTATATTATTAATTCGAGAATATATTTAATAACCTCAAACTAATTGTGCAATTTAACCATTGGAATGATAAGCTCAATATTGGTTGACAATGCATGAAGTAAACGAAACTCCGTAAAGGAAATAAATACAATAACATTTGATAGAGATAGATACATATTAATACAAAAAAATTGTGAAATTATAATAAGTCTGAATATGCGTTACAGGTTCCATGATGTATTAACACTTGGCTATGCCGGCTAGAACCACCAGTGTCCAAATGATCACCCCAGAGCATGAAATAAAATAAACAGATAAAAATTAGACTTGAATTGAAAAAGAATGAGTTACAGCTCACAGGTGAGTATTGCACTTGGAGACGACACTCAAACAAAGAGAACTCTCTCCGTACACTCTACTTCATCAAATGAGTAATTACATCATTAAGTACATTACTAGTGTTAGGATATTCCGACACATAGGAAATAGTTAAGTTCAACTTGGTCTAGTATAGAGTTAGGTATAGAGTTAGGTAAAGTGTGTTTCTTTACCGTTGTACATTTTGTAACTTACAATCCGACGGTCACGATATGTAGTGATCCGACGGTTCATTCTCTCCTCGGTATTACCGACACTTGATCCGTGGCTTGACACCCAGTTGGTCCATGAATTCTATTTAAAGCACATGGAGGGTCATTTGTAGGTTAATCGTGCATGAGAGAAGCTTATGTAAATTTTCATTCTTTTATTAATAAATTGCCTGTAGTAGCCACGTTGGCGCAGGCCGTGGACTGTTTCCCTCTCTAAGAGTTTTAACCACGTCAAAATACTGGTGTATTGATCTGTGATCTGTTTGTGAGCGGTGTCCTTTTGGTGTTCTGTCTGAGGAACTTATCCTGTATATTCCTACATGGTATCAGAGCTATTTGAGGGCTGCGTCCGTTGGCGATCCAAATCTGAAGCCGGTAGAACTGCATGCGGTTGTCGTTTCCTAGATCTACTGTTTCTGACTGCTTTCGGGCTGAGAGGACTACTCTGTTGTGTTCAGAGCATCTATTCCAGTGAGGAACCCCTTTCGTTTCACCCGAAAAAGTTTCCGGTAGCCCTATCTGCGTCATTTTTAAGATCTGGAGGTATACAGTCTTTATTTGCAGTTTACTGTTATTTTCTCTCTGCTTATTTCGGTTTTGGTTTATTTAGCCTTTTTTTTAACCAGATCTATACCTTTCATTTCTGTGTATGCTCTTTGCCCTGCGACTCTGTGCGATCTGGGCAAATCAGAAACAGAAAGGAAGGATTTTTTCTCATGCGTATGCTCTT